>PVKH010045695.1:0-10475 GCA_004027955.1 Chaetophractus vellerosus
TAGGTGTTACTGAATCAGCATCTGTGTTTTTGATAGTTCCACCAGGTGGTGTTTGCCCTTTAGAATTTGTGAGGCACCAATCTAGATGTTTCATCTTTCCTAGGGAGCTTCAGCAACCTGACACCAAGCCCCTTATGAGCTATCCTTTCCCAAGAGTCCCTGTGTCTGGCACAGGACTGGAATTATGCCATTCTCATCAAATAATATCTTATAAAAACACCAATTTATAAATATCAAATTTTTTACAATGAACATTTGGAGTGCTTATAAAAGGATATATGCATGACAAACAACAACAACCAAAACCAAAACCACAGCTCTGAAGTAGGGGATTGCTAAATACTTGCAATTATTTCAAATGGCTACACCGAAAATAAGAGAAAGTATCATAATATGGGTATAATTAGGAGCCATGGAATAAAATTAAGCACAGGAAAATTGACATTGGGTACCAGAATAAATTTTTTCACAGCAAGGTCAGTGGTTCCTATGGTTATTCCATTAAAATTTCTGAACTCTTTTCTCCACACTGAGTAGTTTTCAAACTAGATTAAGGGTAACATTTGTAAATAGGAGGCTCAACAGAAATCCTTCGTTGTCCAGGCACTGATCTGGATGGTTTAATATAACACTGCTATTCCTGGAAATAAACTAGTTACTCTTGCCAAAGTGCTTTCCCATTGTTTTATTAATCAGGCTTTTCAAACACCTCTTTGAGGTCCGTAAGAATTTTATTTCCACTTTTTACATAAAGAACTTGAAGTAGAAGAAGTAGAGCGACTTGCCCAAGGTCATCCTGCAAATTAAGAGCTGATGTCAGTACAGCCTTGTCACTGCTAAGCTCTTAAATCAGGCGTTTCTGCTAATTCTGACTCCTCTGTGGGTGGGGGAAAGGGGAAGATAACAATCAGATGATAATTAAAGGAACTTTTGAATGTTTTTCTGATGTTCAGGAAGATTACATGTGAATTACTTGGAAATACTCTGAAATTTTAAGCTATGAAGGTAAAACACTATCTTTGCATGAATTCACCTTTTTAAAAGTAATGCAACTGAATCAGATCTGTTTGACCATTTGAAGTTATATCCTACCAAATGACTGGTTTGATTGAAAATTTCCCTCTTGTTGAATCTGTCATAGTTTTCTTTAAAGCAGTAGCTCTCAGGAAGCGGATGTGGCTCAGGCAACTGAGCTCCCACCTCCCACATAGGAAATCTGGTTCCATTCCCGGTGCCTCCTAGAGAAGAAGCGCAAGACAGGGAGCTGACATGAAGGGCTGGCATGGCGAGCTGATGCAGTGAGATGACGCAGCGAGATGACACAGTGAGATGACACAGCAAAGAAACACGAGAGACACAACAAAGCAAGGAGTGGAGGTGGCTCAGTCGATTAGGCATCTCCTTCCGGCATGGGAGGTCCAGGGTTCCTTTCCCAGTGCCTCCCCAGAAGAGAAGACCAAGACACAACGAATGCAAACAACAAGGGAGTAAGGAGAAATAAATAAAACAAATCTTTAAAAAAATAATAATAAAGTAGTAGTTCTCAAACTTAAGTGTGGGTGTCTTAATACAAGTTCCCAGCTGGTACTGGTACATTTGAGAACCACTGCCAATGGTCTAGGTAAACTCTCAGATTCCCAGACTTCCTCCATTGAAAAAGAATGAATATCTGTAAACTATTATCCTCTTAGACGCTTGAACTATCTGCTTGGGTTTCAACCTTTCATCTGCCTGTTTTTAGACAAGGCGTACTAGGAGAAAAATGCTTGTAAGGAATGAGTGCATTGCTTACTTCTCCCAGATTCTTAACTGCACTTGATTCTGACCAGGTTTCTTGTGTTAAAAACTGATGTAGGAGGGGATGGGGGGGGGGGGGGGGGGAGGGGAGGAATAATAGGAAATGCTTACCCGAGTATCATATTTCTTTTAAGGTGGCCATTTTTATTGAAGTAGAGGAGAAATGGTGGTAGACAGACTCAAAGCAGACACCAGAAGAGATGTGTTTTCCATCACGCCTTTACTAAAACTCTTTGCCTTTCCATTGAAGCTGAAGTCAACCACATTACTCTACGCCTAACGACCTCCCGTCAAGAAAACAGTCAGGAGCATTTTATTCTCTCACTGAGCCCCCATAATGCCTAGTCCTCGTTAGTTTCCCAAAGGTGTGATCAATTTCCGTTCATCATTTTTCCAAGGGTCACTATCTGCAAGTATATTTAAGGCTGTCTAATTCTACAAAACTAGTCTCCAAGGTTTAGAATCTCCTTCTCTGTCCAAACCTTTTAAAAAAATACGAGCTATGTGGAAATAGCATTTCCATTTCTAATCTGCTTCCAGCCAAAGCATGTGTACAGGAAAGCTTTATAATTTGAAATTCTGCTCTCAGTTATGGAGAACAAATAATAAATTGCTCTACAATGAAGCATTACAGCACAGCACACAGCACACACTGCCTGGCCCCAGGGCAGAGCCCAAGGAGCATGTCTGGAATGGATTTTACTGGACACTTACTGGGTGGTCGGCATCAAGCTCAGAACCATACATGAGGACTCTGTGAGAGCATCTGTCTAATTCAGAGATCTTCCGAGGAAACCAGGGCACATCCTCTAACTCTGTAGAAAACACAGTGCAAGTTCAAAAATATTAGCTCACATACTGCATTCTCCCCTTTGCAACATTTGTCGGATTGCAAAATCACCCAACAAGCAAAAACAAGCCTTGCCTTCTTCCTCGGTCCAAATATTCTCAGGCGGATTCAGCGTCACAATAGTAGTTTGAAATTTCAACAACTGTATGAGCTCATTGAATTCTGATTTACCACACTCACAGTCCACAAAGATTTCAACCTCAGAACTTCTTCGCCGGGATCTCCTGGACTCAATATGAACCATGTTGACATGTTTTTCCTGTGGAGACATAAGCAACATCTTTCAGTCACCCTTAGGGCACAATAAAGGGGACGCAATGGGCTGTTCTCGTTCCACTGCTAAGCAACATGGTGAAACCAGTGCCCATGAAAGAGAAGACAATTTTCTCATTCTTTGATTGACTCAAACTTGGAAATGTTTCCAACTATTTTTTCTATTAATAAGAATGCTGTATATTTATGTCTCTGTGAATGGGTTTTTCTGTCTCATTTTAAACAGGGGGCGGGGCAGGTATTTAAGATATATAAAGGGTCTATAAAATATATTATAATCGTGGAATGTCATCATTTCCCAGGGTGGACCACATCCCACTGGTGATGCGCATGATTCTTGGGAGAGAAAATAGGTTATCCTTTATTTATATTTTTATTTTTCAGTATTTCCAAAAGAACATAAGTAAAACTCAAACCCCTGGTTTATAGTGATATGAAGTTTCCTTTTGAAATAAACTTAGGTGGAAAAATAATTTTAAAAAATAAGTACCTAGTATAAATGACAGGCATATATGGGAGAAATTGGAAAGTGATATGAAAAATGACTGAAGTTTAGGAACATCACCTGCACTGTCGCCGGCATTTTGGGAAAAAGAAAAAGGAGCACAAAAAGCAGCTAAGAGAAGATGTCTGAGGCAAAAACAAAACAACCAAACAAATAACTTATGGTACAGTGAGGAGGCTAAACAAAGGTAAAAATAAAGAACTCCTAAAGGGGACCCCTTACTAATTGCTCCCCTTCGGCTACCTCCAGATAGTTGCTGCAACTATCACCCCATGACTGATTTCAGGGGTAAAGTGAAACACTACATGCAACATGACATTACAACAAGGTGCACGGAGAGAGGACAAGAACGTAACATTTAAAAATCCGGTGTAAATTTCTACAGTGATACTGTAGTCTTCCTTTCCCCTTCCTTAATTCAAAAATAAAGTTCTCTTCTCTATCTCAACCCACCCCCAAATGAGCAGACATTTCCCTATTACTCCAGATGGTACACTCTGATTATCTGACAATTCCTAATACAATCATAGGTACAGCATAGTTTCTTCCTGTATCAAGAAACTATGCCTGTGATCAGGAAACTAAGTATCCCGTTTCTGTATTTTTATTAACCTTTGCAAAAGTGTCATATTTTCTTAAGTGCCTGATTTTAAATTAAGACCAATGTTAAGGTCAAGATCCAAGAGACTTCACATACATTGGGTCACTTTGGGCTTTTAATGTCCTTTAATTGAGGGGAGAGTAGATATTTTTAGACAAAGGAACTGAAGTCTAGGTGTGTAAAGTGGTTTAGCTAAAAGCGAAGCCTCCATGATGGCAGAGTGAGAACTCTAGTTTACTGGTAGCTAACTCCGTCCCCAGGGATTTTTTTCCACTGCACCCAGCTGTCTAATTGAATTGGCCTGCCTTTGGATACTGTGTGGAAATAGTCCTAGGTGATATAATTACGTGTAAAACATTTCCCCAGATTTCCATTACCACTGTTTATGGTGCCCTGATCCTTGCCTTCAAGGTCAAAAGAACAAGGAAATATTTACCAAATCAAGCTGCTGCTTCCTCTTCTATGGTCATCAGAGTAGCGTAGTAATAATTCTTCTAATTTGTGCACTTTACAAAGCAATTACACTCATTTTATTTCATCACAACCACCCTGTTAGGTGGTAATTATTATTGCTATTTCACAAATGAAGAAATTGAACATAGGAAGCAACCAGTGATTGGCCAAGCCAGGAGAACACAGGTCTGAATCCTGCGACTATAATTCCAACCATCTCTGACCTGTGCCAACAGCCCCAGGCACTGTGCAGAGCTAGGCTCCTTGTTTTAGAGCTCTAATCAGCAGCCAATACCCTCAAACTAAATGTATTTGTAAGGGAGTGTGCTTGCTGAAGGTCAGGGGAGATGTCAGGTGTACCCAGGCAAGAGGGCAATAGCTTTCCTGGACTTTTTTAGCCCCACCCCCAACCAGGCATTAAACCACAGATCTGAACCTGGGAAAAGGCTACTGCGTTTCTGTAAAATAAGGGGAGAAATGGCCCTACCACTTATAAATGAGGAGTGGGACTCGTCTTTACAGAAAGACACCGAAGTTCATGAGACCGTGAGGCCTCGGGGAGTAGCTTTACTCATGTATCTCACTTTATGCAATAAATGTGCTCTTAGGAACATGTGCATGACTCACATTTTAACTAATCAAATCAGGCTGCAGGCTCTTGATATTTAAAGAAACCCTGTTTGGCTCTTTTGTGTTTGCATTTTCAGGTGTGAGGCTCACATTTTTTAATTACTGATTTCCTCACCTGGAAACAGTCTGCAAAGTTCCCCATAGGCTCACTCTGAATTAATAAATCATAGTTCACATAAATCGGCTTACTTTATCGTTTGGCAGGCAAACTCCCTTGTAAAGCCTCATGAAATTTGGGTTCTTTGAACTTTTCAACACATTATCCAGAAATTGATTCAGTAATGCTTCATAACAGATGACAGGTTGTAACCAGGCACACCATCACTTTTAAAGTTATGTAATGATATTTTACATTCACCTGAAAGAGTCTCAGCGCTTTCACCAGTCCACCAACTTCGTTTTTCAAGGAGAATACGACTGCCGTCTTGCCACTTTCAGGAGCAGTTTCACTTTTGTTGCTTCCCTTGTTGCCTGTCTTGTCATCATTTTTGCCAGAGCTGGCTTTGTTTAGCTTCAGGAGGCAAGAGGCACAAAAAATACCAGTTAAGAGTCAGAGTCCTCCATAATTAGATTTCTTTTCAGATATTCCATTCAACTGCCAGAAGCCCCAGCAATCATATAAACTCAAGGTGAAGTTGCCATGTCACTCGTAACTTTCAATCATAAATATTGGCTTAATTTACTCTTCGACATTATTTTCCAGTGCCCTAAAATATCTAGTGGTTGAAATCAAAGGAAGATCATATGTGTTTCACTTTAATAGCAAGAAAAACATCTGACCATCATAAAGTATCATATATGTATAATCCCTGCCTGTATATTTTACAGTCTAAAATTTGGTCTGTCAGCCTAGTTGTATCATAAGAAACCTTATAAATTACTGAACATAACAAAAATATAACCAAACATTTTTTCCCAATAATTCTAGTTTCAATTAAATCATAAAAACAAAATATCCATTTCATTCTGAAATCTGTCAGGACATGCACTGAAATTGGTAACATTACTTTCTACAATTAGATCCACATTGTCAGCATGAATTTCCCTGCAGAAGTTCAGCAGGGAAGAATGTGTACAACTAAGGCCATCCGTGTCAGCATATGATACCTGAAAAGCTATTAAAATTCAGCCACCATAAAAGAAAAGTAAAAAAGAAAGGAAGCAAGCAAGCAAGCAAGCAAGCATGCTAGCTAATCATTAGGAGAAAACAGCAGAATCTGAGGGACTAGAAAGGATTAACACTTCATTAGCCACTCAAGATACTGTAATACATGATTAAGCAATGCTTATTAGTCCTGTTGGCTAAAGATAAAAATGACAGATTACAGTCATTCAGATCGCATTATTAGAAATGCAGGGGAGAAAAAAGCTGGAAACTTTCCTTTGACAGACAATGCAAAATTATGATGTATTTTTTGTGTTCTTCATATGCAAATGCAGAGTTGGGCAAAAACAGAGAGCGTTCTCCATGGCAAATGATGACATATTATAATTACACTGATCTATTACATGAAATTGAGAAATACATGTTTGATATGGAACCCTGTGAATAGCGATGTGCCATTGTCTTCGTCTGATTCCTCTACTGGCTTTATATTCACATGTTAGTATTGGCTCATTCGCCAGATTTATACATAATAGAAAAGATAGAAAGGCTATTTTATTATTTATGACTTGAGGGAAAGAAGACGTTTATGCAGACATCGACATTTGACTGCATGTTTAGTCATTAAAAGTCAAATGTCTTAATGCTCTCAACATCTGCCTCCTCCTCACCACATAACACACAGGTTTTATATATTTAAATAGCATTTTTATATGAAACAGTCATACATTAACCATCACTCCAAGTTTTTTGGTTTTCCTTCCAGCAGATCATTATGACTTCAAAATTCCTCAACGTAACATCTCCTTCCAAATATTCATGATATTTAAATGTTAGAAAATCCATTTACATTTTAGTCTCATTTTCACAAATTGATTTAAACAGATCCACAAAACTTGCAATGATTACTTTTCAACATTTTTAGCAATAATAATGTTAGTACAATGCTACCCTCTGGCACATGTTTGAAACTACAATATTAAAACAGATTTTTCCATGGTACAGACTGAATTGGAATTGGTTTATAAACCCCAGAAGTGTAGTAATGAAACGCCATTTAATATTTTTAATAACTAGAAACTTGAATACATTTTTCTTTCACTGCTGTTTTTATTAAACCCAATGACTATTACCTCAAATCAGGTTCTAAAATCCTGCAAAAAATTTACTTTTTTATTCTGTTAATATACTAAATAAAAGTCCCTTAAATAATGAAACAAGTGGCATATTGTTTTCATTACTTCATCAATTAAGCTGGAAAATGGAGTAATGAGGAAAGCAGGAAAACTTTGGAAAGGAACCCAATCTTTCTTTCATTCCAATAGCCTGCATCTACAGACAAGAACAGAAAATATTATTTCTGTGTTTAAAGACCAGGCTTTGCAAATGGAAGGGAGTGTAGCAGACACAGTAATCTTGTGGGAACCAGAGAAATCTATTTAATTTCTTCTCCCCTTTTGCCTTCTTAAGAAATGCCCTTTCAAAATTCTACATACTTTTTTGGTTGTGGATATTAAACATTGTTTCACACAACCTCTTGTTCTTAATTTTCAGGAACTTCGGAGCTTTCTACTTATAAACTTTGAGGAAAAGCAGTTCAGTACATAGCAAGCAGTATACCCACTTTGTGGAGGAAGGAGGCAGAAGAGGGCAAGGTAGGCAGGTGATAAAAGAGGAGGGAGAGTGTTCACTACACCAGTTGTCCATATGGCAAGGATAAGATGATTGCTACCAAGAAAACACACTCTTCTCTGGACAGTACCAAGTACTCAGTACTCACTGTTAAGCTGCCACGTAACTGATGCTCTTCGGGCAACGCTGAATCCAGGGAAAACCCTCTCCTTGCCCAGTATTTACTGGAGAACATCATCATTGCTGGCTGCATGGGTCCCGATGTAATTTTCTTTCTCTGCACCAGGGGGGACTAACGGGGCATTAGCAGCGCTGGTGGAGATAGAGATAAGAAGGGGCGGACGATCAGCGGCTTGCTCAGGGTTCTGTCTGGAATCCTGGAACTGAAGAAAGAGCTATGCGAATCCTTCTCTCCCTGGGCTCCTTTATATGAGTGACTGGGGACTGATGAAAGGCTGATTAGAAAGAAACTCATTTCTGGCTGTCGATGGCCGTGGTCAGATTACAGAACTGCAGCCTGAGGTTATCTGTGCTAGAGGTGCGATTTGTTTCTTAGGTCGAGTAGCTGTTTGGGCAAGGGTGGCAGAGAACAATACATAAGGGGGTGTTATTTGTACAAGAAAACATCTGTCCCCGATGTTACCTCTCATCTCTCAAGCTCACTACTGGCAAGCTAACCTCAACTTTTAGGCGACTGTGAATTCAAAGATTCCGTGCTTCCTTCTTAAATGCCTTTCCAAAAGGAGGAAAATAATTTTTAAAAAAAGATCAGTACTGCTGAATCCTGAAGCCATTTCATTTTATGTTAATCAGATTTTTCTAACCTGCTATGTGCATGTGCGTGTGTGTGCGTGACGGCTTTCATAAAAGGCACCACTTCCTAATCCTGTGATGCCCTTACACGGAGTGATGCTCAGGCAATTGTACGGCAAAGGAGATGTGAGGCTTTGATTAAGCCACATACAGCTTTAGCTCAGACACTAGCCCTAGAATTTTCCTAAGTGGGAACTAAAAGGAACTAAATGTCTATATATCAGATTTTAATGCTCTTGAAGTTTCCTCAATTTTGCCTTTCCACTCGTAACTACACCGCATCCAGCAATGTAACCTGCATAGATCAACTGATATTCTTACTATTCAAACTTTCTAAGCTCCTGAAGGATGGAAGACCCTTGAAGAAATGTGTTTGTTTGACTACAAAACTAAATAAAATCAGGGACTGGCATTGCTTGCCTATATAGAAAACAAGATGAAATTTTTTCAAAAGAGGACTAGAACCAATGTTAATCCGATTTCAAATATTTCTGGACTCTTGCTGATTTTTTTTTATCTAATTCTGGAAACATCATTTGGATTGCATTTCCTCTAAAGATCAGCTCTGACCAGATAACAGTAAAGGCAAGTTTAAATAGATTGAAGGAAGTAATAATAATAATAATAATAATAATAATAATAATAATAGCTAATATTATGGAGTGCTCAGTATTTATCAATCTCTGCAAGCCCTTTTGTAGGTCAAAATATCATTCATAATCATAAGTGTACTTAGAAGGCAGCTACTATTATTTCTATTTTTTATGTGGAGAAACTGAGGCACAGAGAGTTTAGGTAACTTGCCAAAGGTCTACATGGCAAAGGAGTAGATAAAGGCAGATTTGAATTCAGGCAATCTGGCCCTAGAATCCGTGCTTTCAAACCATTACATTTATGGCCTCTCTAGGAAAGAGTATTCCAAACAAAGAAAAACATCTTAACAAAGTAGGTTCAAGAGACCACACATAGATTATTTGAGCTGCAAGGGATTTGGGAAGATGAGTAATTCAATAAAAATTTGTCAAACAGTTGTGTAACGCATTTTGGACATAAAGATAAATGAGATAAGTCACTCCCTCAAGGAGATCATAGTCTAGCAGAAAGTAAAAGGCATGCAAATAGATTAGTGAAATAAAATATATTGACTTCCCTACAGAAAAAATTAGAAGCACAAGGGACAGAGTGCTCAATGCCACCATAGGAGAGTCAGAAGAGGTTTCTTGGAGGTGTTGCTTGAGCTAAAACTTTAAAACTTGGTTTATCAGTGAAAAGGGAATGGGAGGGAGCAGGGAGGTGATTTCAGATAGAGGGAACTATATGAGAAAATATATAGATAGCTGCTACTGCTCAACAATGATGGAGCATAAGTTTTGGGCCATGGCTGCCCAATGCAATATGACTAAAAAGGTAAGCAGGTCCACACCATGATAAACTTTGCACTTTATCACCTTATCCTGTAGGTAATGGAGAACAATTGGAAGGCTTGCATAACTTGTCCTTTCAGTTTTTTAAGCCATCATTCTAGCCTGTCAAGTTTGCACCATGTACAAATTTGGTAAGTCTGACCTCTGTGCTGAAACCCATGTTGAATAAGGCAAGAGAAAGGGCTGAACGTTATAGCACACAATCAACTTAACAATCAGTTTGGCTGGATTTACTTATTTATTTTCCCGCTGACATTTGACTCCTAGAACTTATAGGGTAATGGTTCCTTGGCAGGAATTGCTCACTATTGCTATCATCACCCCTTTGTGGATCAAGTTGTTACAATGGTGCGTTGTGGGAACACAGGTTCAGGGCACAACAGAAACTTTCA
>PVKH010045696.1:0-10469 GCA_004027955.1 Chaetophractus vellerosus
CAAGGCAGAGCCAAGATGAGATGCACTGAAAAACCAGGAACTAAGGTGGCACAGGTGGTAGGACGCCTCTCTCCCACATCAGAGGTTCAGAGGATTGAATCCCGGTGAAGACAGGAGGAGAAGGATGAGAAGAGAGGGCAGGAAACAGAGAATTGCCCCGAGAATGGACACAAAAACAGCAAAAATGGGGAGCAGGGCGGTAAAAATGGATAAAAATAAATAAATAAATGAATCCTTAAAAAAAAGTATAGGGGAGTAAGATATGGACTATAGTAATATTTGACGATGTTCTTTCATAATTTGTTAACAAATGGTTCACAACAGTGCAAAGTATTTGTGATGGGGTGATATGTGGGAGCCTTGTATGTTGTTATGCATGTTTGTTTTATAAGTTCATGATGTTTCCTGAACACTTATAGTTTACGTATGTATGTTCATGTATGAATGATATACTTCAATAAAATGTTTTAAAAAATAAAATAAAAAATAAAGCAAATAAATGTCCAGTTTCTTTTAAATTGTTGGCCTAACACCTTCCTGCTTCAGGAATCAAGTAAGGTTTTTCTCCTAGCCAGGATGAGTGCAGGCAGGGATGTGTGTTATGACTCCAGAAGGAAAAACACCACCACCACCACAGAGGAAAATCATTTTTATTTATTTGACAGACCTTGTATAGCAGTTACTAGGTAGCAAGCACTATTCTTAGCAATTTACAAATATTAACTCATTTAATTTCTTCACAGCATCTTGAAATAGGGACTATTATTTTTATTTAACAAAAAGACTGAGTGACTTGTCCATGATCACAAAACTAATTGGTAGAACAGCAATTTGGCTCCAGTGTCAGTGTTCTTGATCATGCATCACTGAGGCATAGAAAGGTAGAAAGAGCCAGGACCTGGAGCCTGAATATAAATTCTAACTCAAGTCTGGAGTGGCCTGAAATTTCCAGGACAAATAAGAATCATCTTTAACATATTCCAAGTGCTAACTCTGTGCCTGGCACTGTTCTGAATATTTCACGTGCATAATTTCATTTATTCCTCTCAATGGCCCTATTAGGAGATATGATTACCTTGTTTTCCAGATGAGCAAACACAGCTTAGAGAGGTTAAGTAACTTTCCCAATTTCACACAGCTGGGACTCAAACCTGATTCCAAAGTTTGTGTTCCTAATTCTTAAAACATGGTGCTTCAAAATGCCTTAATAAAAGGAAATGGCCCTGTAGCAGTTTGATATTGTTTATGGATTCCAAAAATAGATAGTGGATCATGTTTATAAACTGATCTGTTCCTCTGGGCATATTATATTATATTCGATTCAGCAGTTTCACTTTTACTTGATCAAATAATGATTAAGGCTTTGATTGGGCCACAGCAGTAGGACGTTTAGTCCCTGCCCCTGTGGGCAAGGGCACACAGAAAAAAGACATGGCAGAGAACAGAGTTTGGAGTTTTGATATTGGAGCCCCAGGAAGTAAACACACAGAGAAGCAGATACCTGAGAAAGGAAAGAAGGCTCCATTAGACACAGCAGAGGCCCCGGAAAAAGAGATGAGCCATTAGCTTGATAGTCAACACCTGACCTTTTGGAGAGACCAGAGCAGCTGAGCCCAGAGAAAAACAAGCCCCAGGAGAGAGACGAGACTTATCCCAGCCTACAGCTGATATTGGAAGAAGCCGGGACCACAGAGCATTAAGAGGAAGAGGAAGCCTGAACCCTGGCAGACTTTGGCAGCCATCTTGCTTCAACACATGGCAACAGACTTTGGTGAGGGAAGTAACTTACGCTTTATGGCCTGATAACTGTAAGTTTCTACCGCAAATAAATACCTTTCATAAATGGCAATGTATTTTGCATTAGCACCCCTTTGGCTGACAAATACAGCCCCAATAAAAATAGTGGAGTGAGATGCTTCAGGGCTCTGCTCCCCCACAGAAGCTTTTGAACAACCAGCAAAAACTGCCAGAAACATCTATCTCAGTTAAAAGAGTTAAAAGACTTGAGTAACAGTATAAGCCCCAAATCAAGAAAAGGCTACTAAAAAGGGGTAGGATCTTACAGCACCCTGGCTGGCCCATCTTCCACGCTTCACAGGCTCAACATTGGCCTGTGTGCCTGTGGTTCCAGAAGGAGCAGGGTAACCCTTATGCTCATACTGGGAGCATATATGTCTGGCCCAATATGTCAGGCAGTGGCCCGAAGGACTCCCCTGTCTCAGAACTTGGCATGCATGTAGAAGGCAGTTCACTGAGCTCTCCCACAGAATGCCATGGGAGAGCAGTCAAGTAGCTGCCTAGATACACTCAAAGAACTAAAGAAAAATACAGGCAAAGAACTAAAGGAAATCAGGAAGACAACAGATGAATATAAAGAATGTCAACAGTGAGATGGAAATTTTGAAAAGGAACCAAACAGAGCTGAAGACCACAGTAACAAAAACTGAAATTCTCTAGAGAGGTTCAACAGCAGATTGCAGCTGACAGAAAAAACAACCAGTGAACTTGAAGACAATGAAATCACCCATTCTGAGGAGCAAAAAGAAGAAAGAATGAAGAAAAGATAGAGCCTAAGGAACCTGTTGGACACCATCAAGCATACCGATGTACTCATTGTGGGAATCCCAGCAAAAGAAGAAAGAGAGAAAGGAGCAGAGAGAATATTCAAAGAAATGATGGCTGAAAAATCTCCAAATTTAACAAAAGACATGAATATACATATCCAAGATACTCAATGAACTCCAAACAGGAAAAACTCAAATATACCCACACTGTGGCACATTATAATCAAACTGTCAAATGCCAGAGAGAGAGAGAGAGCGAATTCTGAAAGCCACAAGAGAAAAGCAACATGTTGTGGGGAAGAGAGTCTTAATAAGGTTAAATGCTGATTTCTCATCAGAAACCATGGAGGCACGAGGCAGTGGGATGACATATTTAAAGTGCCGAATGCAAAAAAATGCCAACCAAGAATTCTAGACCTGGCAAAGCTGTCTTTCAAAAATGAGAGAGAGATCAAGACCTTCCCAGATAAACAAGGAATGAACAAACATAAGGGGGAGAGAATAATAACGATGCATCAAAGTATATTTATTGTTCTTGCAGTTAATATCTTGTGTTAATGGGAAAACTTTGATATAAAGATTCTGGTTGCCAGGGGTTCAGAGGGAAGGGCGAGGGATGAATAGGTGGAAGACAGGGCATTTTTAGGGCAGCAAAATTGTTCTATATGATACTGCAATGGCGGATACATGACATTTATACATTTGTAAAAGTCTATCAAACTGTACAGCCCAAAGTATAAACCATAATGTAAACTATACACTTTGGTCAGTAGCAATGCTTCAATATTGGCTCACCAACTGTAACAAATATACCACACTAATGTAATATGTGAATAACAGGGTAAACTCTGTGTGTGGATGTGGGGGGAAGGTTATATGGGAATTCCCTATACTTTTGGTATAATTTTTCTATAAATCTCAAACTTACCTAAAAATAAAGTTTATTATTTTAAAAAAACACAAACGCTTAGGGAGTTTGTCACTACTAAACCAGCTCTACAAGAGATGCTAAAGAGAGTTCTGCAGGTTGAAAAAGAAAAGGACACTAGACAGTAGATTGAAGCCACCTGAAGAAATAAGAATCTCCGGTATTTAAATCTTTCATTCAAAACCCAATTCTTCCAAGAAGCACTTTTTGATCCAAAGCCAGGGTTGGGAATTAAAACTGGAATCTTATTTCTCTTTTCCTTTTCTTGCCAAATTTTTGGTCTGCTTATTTTGGTCTCCATGCTCTGCCTCCATTTCTTACCCATTTGCTAATGCCTTGATCCCTTGCGGTCTTGCTTACGCCCCCACCCTCTCCTGAAACTCCAACGTAACAATGCCCTTCTTTGAAAATCTAAAGGTGTTTTCTCAGTTGTCACTTTTTATTCTTTGGCAATATTTAACGCTAAGCTCTCTCTTCCCTTGGCCTCTAAAGTATTGCCAGGTTCTTCCCCACTCCCTTTCTACCACTCTTCAATCGCCTTTATAATTTCCAAGGCTCAGGCTATGCCAAACACACAGGGACCACTGAAAATATTTGTGGAATGAATGAGCACCATATTCTTCTGTTCTTTCTCTTCACACACTCTCCGGCAGAAACTCATCCACTATTACAGCTTTGACTACCACATCTATGTGAATGATTACCAAAAATGTGTGTCCATGAAATCAATAGCTGCCCTTGGATTCTTCTGCCATGCCAAACTTCAGATCCCCATTTCCAACTCTTACTGGATATTTCCCTTTGTTCCTTCCACCACCTTTTAAACTCATAAGTTGCTTCTGCAGTCTCTCTTTCCTAAATTAGATATTGTGTTTTCAAAATCATTATTTCCCCTACAACTTGGGATCATAACAATTTCTTCCTTCATTTGACCCCAAGAGGTTTGCATTTGCAAGGCAGGCCTATAGAGGTTACTTCATTTATTCCAATGTCTCTTCTCTGAACCTCAGGTGGGTGCCACTGAGCAAACAGTGCTGCCTCTTTGGGAAGTGAGTGGCCCAAGACTTAGCCTCTCCTCAGGCATTCTACAGTTTCTCTTCCCATGTAATTCTCGAATGAACAATGTGTATTTTGATAATCCTCTAAATCCTATTTACAAGGAGACCAACACAATAGGAATAAGACTTAGGGGAAATGAACAAATGAACTAAATCCAAGAGAAAGCTTCCCTTGCCTCATGGCTCCCACCTACCAGTCATTCTGAGTGTTTTCTACACTATATCCCCTGCCAAAAAAGGGACCATTTAAAACTCCTTCTCAGCAAAGTTTTACTTGCCCTCATATTTTGTTCCATTAGTCCTTGAGCTCATCTTGCCTCGTGTCATGAAGAATATGAATCTAGAAAATGAAGGTGACTGTGTCCTTACAGCTGCAGGGTAATTATTCTCTCAATCAATATTTCATTCCTAATGATTAAATAGTTCACCTTTACTTTGCAACTTAGCCCAGGTCAGCTGACTTAATTGCTGTTTCTTTCTTAAAGGAGCCAGACTCCATCCTCCCAACCCCTGTAGGTTTTAAAGCACTATTAAAATCGCCATTTTTTCCCACCCCTGATGTTGTTTAATCAGCCCTTTTCTTCTTTATGAATGTGATGGTTAGATCCCAGAAAGGTATGTTCTTAAAGCTAATTCATTCCTGTGGGTGTAAACCTATTGTTAGGTAGGATCTTTTGGTTAGTTTACTCCAGTTAAGGTGTGGTCCAGGGTAGGTCTTAATCATCTTACTGGAGTCCTTTATAAATGGGATGAAGAGAGAGAGAGAGAGAGAGAGAAGGAGAGAGAGATAGAACCACAGAAGCAAGAAGCTGGGACCAAAGAAACCTGGAAGGGAAGGGAGAGACTAGCAGATGCTACCATGTACCTTGCCATGTGACAAAAGAGTCCAGGATCACCAGTAGTTGGTCTTAAGGAAGAAGGTAGCATCTTGATGATGCCTTGATTTGGACATTTTCATGGCCTCAGAACTGTAAGCTTGTAAGCTAATAAATCCCCATTGTAAAAGCCAATCCAATTCTCATATATTGCTTTTGGCAGCCTAGCAGGCTAAAACAAAGAGCCTCCCACCCAGTTCAGGCTCTAATACCTTAATTTCCAGGCTCTTCAATGGTTTTCTCAGTCTCCCTAACACCAACCTCTACCCACTCCCAAACCATCTTGAAAACAACCATCATCAGGTTAATACTCTGCTCTCCCAGTCCAAAATTCCTACCCCAAAATTCTAATGAGGCCTAATATTTAAGATACTTCAGAAGCTACCCCCAGAGGACATTTCCTTCTTCTCCATACATGTATCCTTCATTATACCTCAATATCCTCACTTCTCCAAACCTCTTCTCCACCTTGTTTTCCTATTCCTTTATGTCAAAAACATACTTTTGGCCCCTAGCCCCAAGACCCCATTGTGCTTGCCTCTTCAGAGCACCTAGAGAAGCAACAGTATCTTGGTACTTAATCAGATATTGTCTTATATATTATTTTAAATTGATCAAGATGAGATTTATAAAACAATGAAACTGAGTTCCAAAAACCTCACTGTAAATCATTATTATCATTTCATACTATTTAACAGGAGTCAAAAAACTGGTGGCTGTGGGCAAGGTCTAGCTTCAGACCAGCTTTACATGGCCACAGAGCCTTTTGTTTTCTATTTGAATTTGAAGAATTTATGTGTTTGAGGGAGGAAGGAGGTGGCAGAGTTACATTCTCCATTTCACCCCGGTCTCTATCACTCACCATTATTTCAAGTCCCACTGCTTCCAATAGTAACAAATCTTTCCTAGTCCTGAAGGCATTGAGCTAGCAACACATTTTTTAAAATAACAAATCAATTTTATTAATACATATTAATAAACATACAATTCATCCAGAGTATACAATCAATGATATTTAGCAACACATTTTTTTTTTTAGCAATACATTTTGATAGTTACACGTGAAACATCCCATTGCCCTATTAAATCTGGAAATTCTGGGAGAGCAGAGGTTGCATCTTATATTCCTTAGTATGACCCCTCCCCAATCCAAAGGGCCCAGCACAATACTGAGCACATAGTAGGAGCTTAATAAATACAAATAGAATCATGCAAGGGTATGGAATCAATTTGGGTAATTGTCAGGATTGGGACACCGCATGACTCTATGAATGAAGGATGTCATCAGTCACCTGTGTTAAAAGTTCCCTTTCACAATGCCTCAAGGGATTTTTTTTTTTAAGGTACTGGGGTCAGCAATTGAACCAGGGACCTCCTAGGTGGGAAGCTGGTGCCCAAACACCAAGCCACACCCGTGAGTTGGTTTTCTCATTTGTTTTGCTTGTTGTCATCTTTTTTTTGTTTTTTCAGGAGGCACTGGGAACTGAACCTGGGTCCTCCCATGTAGGAAGCAGGAGTTCAACCAATTGAGCCATATCTGCTCCTGCCTAATGGGCTTTAATGAAGAGTTCTCACCATGAACCCAATACTTCCAGTAATGAATGTACTGCAAACAGACAGTTCCTGGAAGTCATCCTTGTTGACCTAAACAAGAAGTGGCTGACCTTGTTTCAACTTTTGTCAGGAAACCTTAGTTATCCTGTTGCTCTGAATGAAATGCTCTGAGTTCATTTTTAAAAAACTTTTAGGTCAAATTATCCAGATTGTCAGGGACAATTAGGTGACAACTGAGGGGTGGCAGAAAGTGGTAGAAAGAACATGAGGTTTGTAGACAAGACAGACCAGGGTTTGGAAATTGACATTCAGCTTTTCTGAGCTTCAGTGTCCTTAACAAGAATATGAGGGGGAAATAATGATTTCCTCAAATAATTAAACAAGATAATAGCTAATGCTTACTGAATACTTATTTTATGCCAAGCACTCATTTATGTATTTTAAATGTGTTAACTCATCTACTGCTACAACAACTCTACTATGAAGTATATGCTATTACCTCCATTTGACACATAAGGACACTGAGGCACAGAGGTCAAATTATTTGCCCAAGTCTCTCAGCCAGTAAATGGCAGAACTGGGATTCAAATATAGGTGCTCTTGCTCCAGAATCCTCAATCTTAACCCCTACACTATAATGCCAATGTGACACTCTCAATATAGTGCCTGGTAAACTGAGGAACTAAAGAAAGGAATGAATGGATGAATGGAAGAGAGAGGAAGGAAGGGAGGGAGAGAATCTTTACCCTGTTTCTTTTCTGGGATTCCAGGTGCCCCAAAGTTAATGGTAAGGCCTTTATAAGAACACAGCTCTCCCAAGGCCCCAAAGTTGCCCTTATTCTGATTCTCCTCTATGAAGGAATTTAAAACAAATCACCCCTCATGCCAGGGGTAAGTGGGAGGGCATGCATTGGCTGGTTCAAAAGCATTCCCAACCAATCATAAACAAAGGGTCAAGACCCACCATGTGTATTTCAGCTCTCTTATCTTAGAGCAAATTCCCTGCCTGGCTAGGGTTCTCCCTTCTCTCTTTTCACTGCCCTTCTCCATTTGAGTCTTAATTTTGGTGTCTCAGAGGCTTAGCCACTCCTACATTCCCTTCACCATTTCTGAGGCAGGCCATGGTAGCTCCTCACTGCTGCCACCCCAGTTCTTGGGTGTTGGGATGAAAATTAGCCACCCCACCCCATGTGATCCTCCTACATACAAACATGTATGTGTATAGCAAACCCAGCTATACATTGTTGTATTCTGTCTCTGTACTGTTTGCTCACATGGTCTTGGAAAGGAGGTCAAACTGTGTGGACACACCAGAGACCCACAGAAAGCAATGAGCCTCTGCAGGTGGTTCTTATTGATGGGTGAGGGGAGTTCATTTACTGTAGGCTACAGGGTACTTTAAAAATAAAGATAAGAAAAAAGTATAAGTACTTAGAGGGATGCTGACTAATCACACTAAAGATACAGAATCCTAAAGGGAAATTTTCAGACTGAGAGCTCCTTGCTCTGCTGAAGAAGCTCTGACAACTCAGCCATCCTGAAAGGGACCCATTCACACCAAGGAAAGGCTCTTGTCCTTGGCACAATCCCAATTTCCTAAGTCTGAAGGTGAAGCTAAGCATAGGCTCTTTTCCTATGGTGAACAAAGTAACTTCACTGGGGAGGATGGAAGGGTCCCGGCCCAAGGGAGTCAGAGGACTGCAGCTCTTACTACTGTCCTCAGAGTTCCCAGTACAGGGAAGAGAAAAGAAAGGGTTGTCTCCATGACAGATAGGTCTCCAAGACTACTGGGACAGGCCCCCCAGTCGGTTCTAGCAGATTCGTTGGTCACATCAAGGACAATCGAGCATGTCCTGTTCCTGAGGCTGCCCTTCACGGAGGCCAGAGGGCTCCTTTAATGAAACTGATGGAGTCGTGGCTATTACTCAGAGTAGTTAGGCACTCAGGGGCTAAGCTGAACTAGCACACATATAACCCATCAATGCTTTCAAATTATATTACTTAAAATCAATCACTCCCTTTTTATGTTAAACACAGCATTTACACACACTCTCTCTTTTTCCTCTTTCTTCATCTTATTTATAACTCAGGGCCTATATTCTTCAGCAATTTGGGGTCAGTCTGGTGACCAAAGGGAAATGGCTCTGCATAGAGGATTTTCCCAGGGAGCTCTGCAAAACAGACCCCGAAAAAAACATGCTTGTAATATATGATTCAGGCTTTGAGATCTTCAGCAATGAAAGTCAAGAAAGGAATAACAAGCTGGAGCAAGACTAGTGGGAACATTTTTTTCATTATGTTTAATGACATGGATCTTCCCAAAGTAATCCAAACCCCAATATGTCATGAAATTGTCCAAGTTGTACTCTAAAAGCAAAATATCATAACTGCAATGCTGGCCCCAAAATGATTCTTCAAAACTGAAATAATTCCTTGAGAAATAAAAAGTTGAAATAAGGATAAACAAAACAATAGTTTTAGTAGATTACAAAGTGAGAAACAGGCAGATTGATTTAGTGAGAAAAACAAATGATCTTAAGTGAGCATGGCCATTTAAGGTCTTGCCCCTAAATTAAGGAGTTATACTCAAACCATTAAAAAAAATTTTTGAGTGTCACAGTGTATATTTGAACAAGTGACAGGAGATACCAATTCTTTCAAAATGATTTCCTTCGGCTACTTACATCCCTCTTTGTAAGTGGTCCTCTTCTCAGAACTGTACCATAACCTAATGTAATACAAGGTTTTGGGTTTTTTTAATTTTTGATGACTACTTAAAGGTGACTTCAAAATAACACGTTGACAATTATAGTTTCAGAGACAGTGAGAACACATAAGCACTCATGATTTAAGCTTACTGTCTGTCTTCCAAAAGTTTCAGAATGCTTGTTTTTATACAATTAGCTGAAATTTTTAGCAGGGGATAGATAAATCAGTGTTGTTTTTTGGTTTTGTTTTAGGGTATTTTTTCCTGCTTTAATTTTTAAATTTTGTTTTTCTAATTTACCTAACTTGAACCAATTTCTGTAATTATAATAAGAAAAGTTGCTTTTCACCAAGTCTTGTAGAAAGTAAAAGGGTGGATGGAAAATTTTATTTATTTATTTATTTATTTATTTTTTAAGATTTATTTATTTTATTACATATCTCCCCTTCCCCCCGCTGCGGCGACGCACCGAGACTGGTCACTGCGCAGGCGCGGCTTTCCCCGCTTGTGGGCGGTCTCTGCGTCCGTTCACGGCCGGCGCTTGCTTCAGTTCGCGGGTGGCTGGCTGCGCTCCATCCGCGGGTGACCTGCCCTGCCCGTGGCGGCTCTTGCCTTGTCCGTGGCAGCTTCTTGCCCTGCCCACAGCGGCTCCGGCCCGCCCATGGCGGCTTGCCATTCTCAAGGCGGTCTGCCCGCTAGGAGAGGTCCCCGGGAATCGAACCCAGGGCCTCCCATGTGGTATGCCGGCGCCCTATCCACTGGGCTATCGAGCCGGCCCCGGAA
>PVKH010045697.1:0-10474 GCA_004027955.1 Chaetophractus vellerosus
TTCCAATGACTATTTTTTTTTTGCTTTTGCAATTTCACACATAATATGAGGACGTTAGACAAGGTAATCCCTAAAGTCGTACTGAATTCCAATCATTCTGTAAGCAGCTTTAGAAAATTTGATGGTAGCGCTTTAGGAAGGAGTGGATATTGATTGTGGTTCTAAATTGTACTGCTGTGTTTGCACTCCAGTGCATTGCAAATCAAATTCACTGTAAAATCATCAAAGAAGAAATAATGTGTGCTAACTTTACCCAAATATTTGATACATGTTTCCTTTCTGAGGGAATGTTTTTAGGAAAATCAGACTTGTGTCTGCTATAGGTAACGGACTTTGCTTGGGAAATGCATTTCTTCATGCTAATACTTATCCACTTTTACAGAATTCACAATTGGTCTCCAAAATATATCTGAAGACTGGAAGTCGTTTTCCATTCCTCAAGGTGCAAAAGCATTTTAATTCTTCAAATTCATTCTTTCTCTGTTTTGCAGACATCAAATTGCTTAGTGGATTTTAAATGTAAATAAAAAGAGTAAGACAACTAAGAAAACAGGATCAGTATTTTCTAGTGTATGTATGAATTATTTTCTCAAGGAACTAGGGTTAATAGAAATAAATGGGAATGGCGATTCTACTTTCAGTCACGTGAAGATCATGGCTTTCAATTTTCTTCAAACATTTTATTACACATTCCTTACTCACTTCCTTCTTTCCTTCCTTCCATCATCTATCTATCCATCCATCCATTTATTAGCTATCATCTATTTGTATCTACCCATCTCATATCCACTTGTTCTTTCATT
The DNA here is from genome assembly GCA_004027955.1 of Chaetophractus vellerosus. Classification (NCBI taxonomy): domain Eukaryota; kingdom Metazoa; phylum Chordata; class Mammalia; order Cingulata; family Chlamyphoridae; genus Chaetophractus; species Chaetophractus vellerosus. The sequence continues at coordinate 804 of PVKH010045697.1, forward strand.
CAGCAAATATTTATGGAGTTCCACAGTATAGGTATGGTTAATTCTCTGATGTCATATTATATACATTTACATAAAGCAGATTATGTACAATTATACATTTTCTCTCCCATAACAATACATGCACACACACAAACATACTGCATATATACTAAATATATACATACTTTAGTATAAGTATGTAGCCCATCTTCCATAGAACCAATCAAATTATGGAATTCACATCATAGGTAAATTTTGTACTTTTGCTCTTGAAAAATGTAATGAGTGACTGCTCGTTGCTAATTATTTCCCTCCCACTCTTAGTCCTCATCTTTCTCCTTCTTCCTTGAAATACTTTCTTCACTTGACTTAAAATACTTCCTTCACCTGAACATGAAACTTCCCTGGCTTCCTTCCCTCTCTGGATGACTCTTTCTTTTAGTTCCCAGTTTTTGTGACGCCTCAATTTCCATCCCTAAACTTTGGAATGCTCCAGGTTTCAGGCGCTGAGCATGTCTATTTAAATGCATTCCCTGAGGGATCTCATTGAACCTCATGGGTTTGAACAGGATCTACACACAAATGACTGCCAAATTATCTGCAGTATATTTTGCTTCTCTGAACTATGTAATTATATAACTAAGAACCAACCTTTCCCCTTGGATATTTACTATGCATCAGAAACTTAACATGTCCTAAACAAACTCCTGAACTTCCCCAGTCACCAAAACTGCCCCCCACATGGTCTTTTTCAATGGCAAATACCTCCATCTGTCTAGTTGCTCTGGTCAAAAACATATGGGTCTGGATGTTGCCCTATAAAGACCTTTAACAAAACTTTTTAAAAGCAAAAAAAAAAAAAACCCACATTGGGGTTGGCATTTTACTCCTCTTTTGTGTTCACAATTTGCAGTCAATCTACCTGTAAATGCTGTTGTCCTATATATAAAATAATCCATAACTTGAGCATTTATTCTTAAATTATTGGCCATACTGATAAAACACATGAGGATGCTGATACCATTTCTAAATTCAAAAATTTTCATTGGCTTCTCATCCCCCTTAAAAGAAAAGCACAATAGCTTAAAAATTCCTACAAAGTCTAGCTCACTGTCCTTACATCTCTGACCATGTTTAAAACCATTCACCCCATCCTAAGATTTTCCACCACCCTCACATTCTTCTAGTGTCAATGGCCTTCCAACTGTTGATGGAACACAAGAGGCACATCCACACCTCACAGTCTTTGCATTTGCTACATTCTGCCTGGAATATCTCTCTTCTATGCATCCAATGGCCTTCTTAAGTAGCCACATCAAATTATATTCAGTTCTTGCAAAATACCACATACTGTTGTCTCCCTATGGGAGCACTTACACATATTGTTCTGTCTGTATCCCATTTGCCTGTCTAAATCCATTTCAACGTATAGCTTCATCTTCAATACCACTTCTGCTGGGTGTTTCCTCCAGAATCCCCTTTATGGTGCCCTCTTAGAAAATGTAATAGCGCCTTGTGCTTCTCTTAACATTGTGAATTATGGTTGGCTATTTGTGTGTATCCCACTGGCCTTAATTCGATGAGACAAAATTAGTTTCTGTATTATAGACCGTAGGATGGTACTTGATACACAGTAGGTACTCCCTAAATGATTTTTGAATGAATAAATAAATAAGACACAAATGAAAGTCATTGATTAAATGCTAGTTAACTGGCCAATTCAATAATGATTTAGTGGTGATTATTAGATTATGACTGAAATCCTTAATAGAAAATCTATACAACTAACTGATATTTCCATTCATTTGTAGTCAAGAATCAATGTGTAATATGAGAATATACACATTTTCTTTGCATGGTTCATATCTTTTTTCTTTAAAAGAAAATTTAATTTATACTTTTCCTTTTGTGTGATGACCTAATTTTCCCAAACTAATTCATTATGGTATAAAACAATATTTCTTTCATTTTGTCATTGAAATCATGTAGACTTTTAAATCCTGAGTGCAAAATCAATTGTAAACATCTAACAACTAGTAAATATTTACCACCTTGAGGAGCTTACAAATGAGCATGTCTGCAGTTATACTATTTGGCTCTTAAAATTGAAATGGGTGGTGTTCTGTGGCCACTCACAGATTATTCAGTCAGTCTAGAATTATTTTCTCAAATAACTATATAATTAACGGCATATATTCCAATATTTATTTGTTAGGGCTGTTCTTTAATGCTCTGAGTTTGCTTTTAAACATATACCACTTTTTCCAAAGGCTTATCATTGCCAGACTTTAAAATGGTTACTAATTCATTCTCAAAAAAATTATACTTTTCTGATCCTTCCTTTAAACAAATACAGAAAATTACTATTGTCTAAGTGTCTCTTTCACTCTGGAAATTCATTAATGGAATGTTAGTAAAAGGATACCACTCCAGGCAAAAATTATAGTTTGGAACTATTTTCATGAGGAAACTGAGGCAGAGTAAAAAAGATATGAAGAAATTACTATGGTAACCGAATAATTGAGTCTCTAAAATAAAGAAGTATAATTAAAATATTATTATGATATTTCATCTTTCATTGGATTTAATTACAAAAGAACTTCAAAAATCTTGAGTTCATTAGCCATTATTCTTATGGACTTAAAAAAATTAAATAATAAATACACACGGTTAAAGCAGCTATTCATTCAATAAATATTTTTGAGTGCCTACCCTGGTTCTAGGAGCTGAAAGTAGATCAGTGAACAAAAATTACAAAATTATAACTGTCCTACCTACTTCCCCCATAGAATTGAATTTATCAATCTTAAATTATTTGAGGGAGGGGAGTATGGATTTTCTTAACATTTTTGGTTTAAAAATAATTTAGATAAAGTACAAAATCTATAATATTTATTGTGAGAAATATCTCATATACTATAAAAATGAAACTTGATTCTTGCTTATTAAATGCTATACCAACATCTTGTGACGACAACTGAGGCAGTATTCACTAAATTGCTGTATTTCTATTATCTTCACCATGGGGTGTAGAGCTTTCAAGGAAGTAGGTCAGTTACTAATATCAGATATAGTTTCTCATGCCCTAATAAATTATATTAAGTGTAAAAAGAAAGCCTTATTTCCGAAGAACCTAAATGGGTTACATTTCTTAAAAGGCAGTTTCAAAAATATTTTCTAACATTAATGTATATTAATTTTTAAAATCTCATTATTTCATAAAATATAAAATTTTGTTTTTGCTTAGAAAACTATTTGCATTAATTACACTTTGTAAATAGCCTGCTGGCATGATTAATTCTGCAAAGGTACTCTAGAACAGATGTTACTAAATAAATAGGTGAGGAATTTGAAAATGGTAAAAGTTAACCATTTGAAAAACACATAGCAGTGTCTTTATCTTCTAAGGAAGTGTTTTAATTTCATAACTTTTTTTTTTCTGCATTGGACATATGAGTGCATAAACTAGTACCCTGTTTTGGTTTTGTTTGCTTGTTTGGTTGTCTTTTTCACTGTAAAATAAGCATTGCATAATAAATTCTTATTTTTGTCATTCTTGAATGAAACACTCAAATAATCTGACTTTTTCACAAATGACTAAAAGAGTAGATGTTCTTGTTCAATGTCCCTTTAAAAGTCATTAGAACTTGGTGACATCATCAGTTCAGTAGTTTACTTCCTAAATATAGCCTCCTTCAGAACTTCAATTTTAGAAATTGCATTCCTTTGGGTTATTTTCATATGATCTCATCATTTTTGGGGGACTGAAAATGCAATGAAATCTCAAGAATTTCTGAGTCAATATCAAGGAGGACAGTGAGAAAACAATCTTTCCATTTGTCTTATTTTTATTATTATTATTTTTAAGATTTATTTTTATTTATTTATCCTCCCCTCACTGCTTGTGCTCACTGTGTCCATTTGCTTTTCGTTTTTCTGTGTCTGCCTGTCTCCCTTTGTTGTGTCACCACGCTGCGCGGGCCAGCTTCCCTTCACCAGGAGGCCCCGGGAATCGAACCCAGGGCCTCCCATATGGTAAATGGGAGCCCAACCAATTGAGCCATCGCAGCTTCCTAATGTTTTGTTGTTGTTTTTACTGGGAGGTTCCAGGGATTGAACCCAGGTCCCTCCATATGGGAGACGGACACCCAACCATTTGAGCCACAACCGCCCCCCATTTGTTTTATTGTTGTTGTTTGTTTTTTTTTTTCTATTCATGGTTTCCTGGAGAAATACATCAACCACCCAAGTATATTAGGCTAAACTAATTTCCATCAGACATCCACTGAAACTCTCAGCTGACACTATGTTTTTTGCCTCACTTCTATGGTTGAGGATATTTCCCATTAAGATACTAGCAGAACTACTTCCCCCGAGATTCATTTAGACTTTAAACAAGTCAGGGTCAGAGGAAGAGGTAGGTATGTGTTTCATAGTCAGGATCTTGTACCATTTCTAAACTGATTTCACCACTGGTAGAATCAGACAATAAGACATATTGATATACACTATTTGCCTATAACACTACTGATCACATTGCAGGAACCTGATAATTATCAATGAAACTAGATTGTTTAGGTTTATGGAGTCAGCTTGAATGCATGAAGTCTAAAGCAATTTTGATTATTAAATGCAAAATATTTTTATGCTAAAACAAATCAAACTTTAAAAAAAAAGAATATCAACTATGCAAGCTCTGAACTTGGCTTACTCGAGTCCTCAATTCATACTTATACATTCATTCTCATGTTTGTTTATTCTTGATGCTGGCTAAGTAACAATTTCCACTCACTAACATCCATGACTTCCTTTAGAACTGCTTCAAAAAGTCTTCTCCAATAAATCTCCTGGTGAACGGTAAATTCATTCTGACCACTTCCTATTTTATATTTCTACAGACCTTTACATCAACATCAGCAAGGAAGTTTTCAAAGGTTTTCTGTGATTATTTGTATTTATTTCATCATGCCTGAACTTCTAAATATATAATAAAATCACAAAGGCCAGGAAGTCTCTTTCAGTTCATTATTAAATCAATTAAACTTAGCACAGAATTCTACAAAAGCCAATAAGACAGCAAATGGTTGTTGAATGAGAATAGTTATTAAATTATTCTACTTTCTTTTTTTAAAAAATAAAACAACATGGGAACCATAAAGCAAATTTCTTAACATTGAAGTGGACTCTGACCCCTGGAACAGAATGAGGGAGAAAAGGATAAATTCAAATCAATATTGGGGGTGTCTCGGCTCCTGCAAGGCCAAATATACATTGAAGGACTTTCCCTTTAGCTATGCTATATCCTGCTGAGCTGACCCAACTCACATAAATTGAATAAGAGGGGTGGAGGAAGGCAGGGGTTGTGGTCTGAAGGGATGCCACCCAGGTGGAGCCTTGATTCTGAGGTAACATAAACATGTGAACCAGTGCTGTTTACCTGCTGGGTACCAGCTGGCTCAGCATGTCCCACCGACAGTAGGGGAGGAGTTGCCTCTACCAGCATCTTATGCTCACATCTGGGAAAATATTCCTGAACTTGCTGCCTTTGCTGCCCTCTAGGGCCTCCGCTCAAAATTAAAAAAAACAAAGTGCAACTATTTCTCTATCATGCAACTACAGAAGACTTAATCTCTTTTCTCTTGTCAAAGATTGAGAACTAGAAACCTCCACATTCTCTTTAGGAAGGAACTCTGTTCTGAAGCCCATTTACTGCCAGTCAGGAGGGAAAGAATTGCTTAAGTAAGTTATTTTGTTTACTGGCTAACGAACAACAGCTTCCTAGTTCCTGCACTGTGAAGCTGAAGTTAAATACCCACAGATGGTGAGAGTTGGTCTAGAATGAATGCAATAGTATGAGTAGACGAAGGGAATTTCGTGTTCATTTAAGGGACTCAGTGGTTCAAGGAATGATGTTCAAACTGACCAATTGCAATAGGTGATGTTCTCTGAAGAAGATTTAATAGGAGAAGATTTTAAGACCAAAGGAAAAAAGGTTTAATTCTAATCCATAAGGGAGTTCAAGAAGTTATTATAAAGGATTGATCTGGAAAGTGTACACACACACATCTATTGGGTAGAGACAAAGGATGCTGTTAAACATCTTGCAATGAACAGGGCAGCCTATCCTAACAAGGAATCATCTAACCCAAAATGGCAATGGTGCTGAGGTTGAGAAACCCTGGTGTAATGGAATGAAGTTATCGCCACATTTCAAGGAAAACAGTACATACAAATTTCACAGGAAAGTCAAAACTGGCAATTTAGGGACCAGGACAATCAACAGCATTGACACCCTTAAATTAAGTGGGCTACACGGGGAGCATGTGCCATGAAGTGGGGTCACGTGGTAACTCCACATTGACAAAGTGACCCTGGCCTCGGAGTTCTCTGTTCTCGATTTCTGGTTCCTGGCTCCATTTTTCTAGGCAACCAAAAAGATTGTACAGTGTTAAGTTTGTTTTAAATGTTTCTTAAACTTTTAAAAGAATGGTGTCAAATCATCTACCTACCAAATTTGAGGCACCTGGATATAAAGATATGAATTGCCTGACCTCAGTTATGCTTTGATTCAAAAGTGGTAAAAGAAGATTCCACTGCTGGGCAAGTCTTTCTTCTTGGCTGCAGACATAAGAGATCCCTTTCCTAGTGTGAATTCTTGAGCAAAGTTGCTCATAACAACTTCCCTTTCACTTGCTGTCAATACCTAGAACTAAGAACTGGAATTTTTACCATGGGCTTCGAAGTATGACTAAGGGATGCCAAGAAATAAATATTCTGTATTTAGAGATTTCAAAACATAAAATAATGTGAATATTCTCACTGTCCTGATTTTGTGGTAATCAGGGTAGGCTAAACATTCACTATATTAGAAACCATACATGTGTCCCTAGACCTAGTTTTTCTCCCTAAGTTTGGTTTTCAGAATGCTGGTGATGAACTAAGCCTGATTTATTACATGACCATGCTGTATGGGAAAAGACTGTAACTTTGGGTATCTTTGGTCAACCTTAAGAGATATAGCAAGGGGACGGATGAGGCTTGGGTAGTTGGGCGTCCGTCTCACATATGGAGAGACCTGGGTTTGACCCCTGGGACTTCCCGGTAAAAATTTAAAAAAGGAAAATATAGAAGGTGCGTGAGCCACCAAGCCCCATGCACAGGTGTGCCGCCAGGCCCTGTGAGCGGGCACGCCACCAAGCCCCACAAGCGATTGAGCTACAGGTCCTGCACACAGGTGATCTGTCAGGCCCTGTGAGTGAGTGAGCCTCCAGGCCCCGTTAGTGGGTAAGCCATTAGACCCCGTGTGCAGGTTCACTGCCAAGCCCCACGAGCAGGTGAGCCACCAGACCCCATTCGTGAGTGAACCGCCAGACCCCGTGAGCCATGTAGCAAGGTGATGATGTAACAAGAGAGTGACACAAGGGAAAGCCAAGACGAGACACACCGAAAAACCAGGAACTAAGGTTGCGCAGGCGGTTGGACGCCTCTCTCCCACATCAGAGATTCCAAGGATCAAATACCAGTGAGGACAGGAAGAGAAGGATGAGAAGAGAGGGCAAGAAAAGGACACAGAGAGTTGCCCAGCAAATGGACAAAGAAACAGCAAAAACAGGGGGAGGGGGGGGATGAATAAAAGTAAATAAATAAATAAATCCTAAAAAATATATAGAGGAGGAAGATATGGACTGTAGTTAGTAGTAATACTTTGATGATGCTCTTTCATAATTTGTTAACAAATATTTCACAACAACGCAAGGTGTTTGTGTGTGTGTGGGGGGTGATGTGTGGAAGCCCTGTATGATATTATGCATGTTTGTTTTGTAAGATCATGATGTTTACTGAACACTGATAGTTTATGTATTTTCATGTATGACTGATATACTTCAATAAATTGTTTTTTTAAAAAAACTTAATTCTTCCATTGTTAATTTACCAGGGTTACACAGAAAAGAACAAACTTCCTAGGTTTCTTTTCTTTCTTTTGTTTTTTAACCTATCCTTACAGCACAAATTTTACTACAACTAACCAGGTACATCAGAGCCCCATAACTTCCAGACACTGAGGAATTTGAAATTGTCCTCTGAAATTCAGATTTCAATAGAATGAGAGTTGGTTAATTTATGTTAGGAACAATACATTTGACCAAGCCTCACCCTGCTTCCTTACTAAAATTTACTCTAGCAGCCAACATTTGAGCACTCCTTGAGCTTGAACCTCAGATCAAATGGCCTTGCTGGGCTCTTCTCTTATGGGATCTGTCAGTAATATAACGTTTCAATTTTGATTATTTTGCATGTTCAGTGATTTCATTTGCAAATATATTGCAGTGACAAAAGAAAATAGTATAGCTAGTAAATATCAAAACCATTTTTTGGGAATAACAATAAAAAATTGACTAACCCATTGCCAAACTAGGTTGGGCAACGACAGCTCAAATAGAAAGAAGGAAAAAATGGCAAGGAAAAATATACACAAAATCAGGTAATTTTTTAAAAGCAAGAAACTATTTTGAAAGCTTAGATGAAGTGGATAATTTTCGCAAGAACATGTAACTGAAAATTGACCCTAGTAGAGACAAAAATCTAAAAAGGCCAGTTGCCAAAGAAGAAAGTAAGTTGCTACAGAAACTAAACAAAACAAATCTTTAGTCCAGATGGTTTCATGAGAGAATTCTCTCCGTAATGTAAGAATTGATTGATACCTCAGCCCCAAAAACATCTTTCTCAACAGGGAATTATAGAAGTTTTCCTTTTATTGTTGAAAATACAACAAAGATACTCACTATCTCCATTATGACAGATTTTATTGGCGGTATTATCCAATCCAATTAGAAGAGAGAAAGCAATTTGAGGCATAAGAATTGGAAAGAAAATATAAAACTCTCTTTTTTGCGTATGATACTCTTATAGATCTGGAAAACCCAAGAGTCAATGGGAAATGCATTACGAATAACAGGATAATTGAGCAAAGTAGGAGATTATAAAATCAACATAAAAATCAATAGCTTTCATAATAAAAGCAAAAACCTGTTAGAAGATATAGTGGAAGAGAAACCCAATTTAGAGTTTTTCACAAAACAAAACAAACCCAGACAAAGAATTAATTAAAAAACCTCTCACACTCTATATCCCTGAAAGACATGAAAGTAGATTTGAACAAAAGGGAAAGTACACCTGATTCTTGAACAAAAGAACATAGTATCACAGGAATGTTTGCCCTATCTACCTTAAAAAGTTAATGCAATTTTAATTAAATTACTAATTTTTGTAACTAAATTTTGAAAAACAAAAGAACATCAATTGTCAGAATACATCTTATTGAAAAGGGGCCTAGCCCTTCAAACATTAAAACATATCTTACATTTTCTATGAATAAATTACTGTGGTTTGAACACAGACCAACATTAAAGAAAAGAAAATCTAGATAGTCCCAATATATTTGGAAATGTAATATATGACAAAGGCAACTTCTCAAATCAGTGGTAGAAAGCTAAACTTTAAAAATTACTCATGTTGGAACAACTGGATAGCCACATTGAAAAGATAAAGTTGAGGGCCCGGCTAGATAGCTCAGTGGATAAAGAGCTCGCTGGGAAACCACATGGGAGGCCCTGGGTTCGGTTCCCGGGGACCTCTCCTAGCGGGCAGACCGCCTTGAGAATGGCAAGCCGCCATGGGCGGGCCGGAGCCGC
>PVKH010045698.1:0-10478 GCA_004027955.1 Chaetophractus vellerosus
CACTCTCCTCTCTCCGCTCCAGGTGAGTGAGTAAAATCAAGAGCTTCCGCCAAGATATTTTTAAAAAGCTTTATTTAAACATGTATGACAAGATGACAGTAACTCAATGTTTTGAAACTATAAAAAAAAGTATCCCAAATTGAGGATTTCCAAATAAATCGTGGAAACCAGGGACCTCAATGCTCCCAAGAGGCACAGAGGGTATAATAGCTTCTCCTGCCCAGGTCCCAGGAATCTCCCTGGAAATTGAGCCAAGGGAAAGAAACCTGCTCTGCTTTGGTCCAAAGGACAGTCTTGCTGTCAAGGTCTGAATTCCTTTCAGAACAAGCAAGAGCAAATGCCACAGCCTCCTTTGCTAACCAAGAGTAGAGCTCTCTGGGCAAGGTGAGTCAGGTTGTAAGTAAAAGTGGGGGTGGGGGGGGGCTTCTCCAAAGTTTGCACGGTAATACTATCACCTCATTTTGACTGGAATAAAAGCTAGACAGCCTTCCAGCGACAGTCCTCAGGATCAACCAGCTCAATGGAGAAATCCAGCAGCAGTTTAAAAAGCCTGTTTCAAGAACAGATTATTGCTGAGCACACTTCACATGATCTACATTCTAGTCAAGGTGATTTAAAAATTGCCTTAAGGCTGTATAGTCAGCCACTTTTGGTTTAAAAAAAGTAGTTAGTGCACACAGAGTAAGAAAAACAATTGTAAAACTTAGGAAATTAGGTTCCAATTTCTATAGAAATTTCACCTCCCTAGAACAAAGGACAGGAGACAATTTATTGCTTTGATTTCAAAGGACAGGCAAGACCAACACTGTAAGCCCCATAGCCGGGCCTCAAAAATGTACACACAATTAGAAACTTGTGTGGCCTCAGTCCCTGCTTCCCAGATTTTTACTAGCATTTCTTTTCGGTTTAAGAAGAATCTCCACAACCAGTTTAGAGGATGTCTGGCCACATGCACCGTGGTGCAGCTCCCCCAGTCTCCCGGCCTGGCTGAGCCAAGGCTCACAGCCACTGGGTGAGACGAGGACTGCTACGGACCGAGGCGCTTCAGGACCTGCAGTGCCTGAACCAAGCCTTCAGGTAGGACTCGGGCAGGCGTGAAATGACAGTGTTGAAATGAGAAACGTACATTCCATTCCCTCTAGAGGAAAGCATGCACACATGGAGCCTGGTGGTGCAAACTGTTCCCTGGGGCCTGCCGTCTGCGCCCAGCACTTCATATGGGCTTGTACAACAAGGTGGTGACATACTTTTTCTTGTACCGGTGGGTTGCGCTGAGCACCATCACTCCATCCTAAGGAAGAGGACAGACATTACCAAAAGCAGGAGCTCGCTGAACTAAGTCAAACTTTACAGTGCTGCATAAAAACGTACGCTCTCGGGCCTGCCTTTAGAACCTGAGCCTGGAGGGCTGCCCTTTAACTAAGTACCTGGATAATTCTCATGTTAAGGGTCCTGAGACCACACTTGGGAGAAGCACAGCTCTGACCACAACAAACACTCATTACCTTGATAGAAAGTGCATAAAGGTGGTTTAACATGACGTGATTGGGCTCCGGGAGCAAAGCAGGATCGCACTGTGGGAGTACAAAAGCAGACATAAGCGTTCAGGATTTGAATAACAAGATGACTCTCCCTTTTGTTTCACAGCACTGGGTATCAAAGGCAAGGAGGTGGGCTCCCATACCTACCTCTATTCCTCTGTCTTCCTGTGAAAGGCCTGTGCATGTTCAAGAAGAAGAACAGGGGCATGTGCCCGCCTCCCTAAGCATGGTCTCTGGGCTTCTGAAGGCTGGGCTATGGCTCTATGCCCTTAGAGAAGGACCAGCAAGAAGATAGCTGTCTCTAATGAAAGCACCTTTACAGTAAGTGGAAAGAATCTATGCTAAACACTCCTGAGCAATGGATTTCAAATTTATGCCTCTAAGACCTAGGCAGGGAACCTGTAAGAAAGAAATGAGTGAGTTACAGGGGTGGTGCCTGCTACACCTTAAAAGCTGACCTTTCTCACACACAGCTGGCACGCAATGTTGCCACGTCTAGTTAGCAAAAGAGGCCAGAAATCTTCATTTCTACATTTATAAATGCTTGTTCAAATTTTTAAAAATTGTAGGGCAAGAAGCAGACTCCCTGGTTCAGGCTCTGATAAGACAGAGTGGACCCATATCACGAGTTTAAGGGCTGGCCCAGGGACTAAATCCCAGAGTAAACAAGGAAAGATTACAAGACAAAGAAACCAGAAATGGTACACCTGAAGGAACGAGATAAAAACCCAGAAGCCATCAACAAAGACGACCAGACCTTAGACTTACCAGAGACTTTAAAAATAATGATCTTTGATATGCTCAAGGAGATAAAGGAAAATACATGAGGAAAACAATGTACAAAATAGGAATATCTCCAGAGAACTGAAAAATTCCTTAGTTTAAATAGCAGATTGGAGGTGGCAGATGAAGAATCAGTGAACTAGAAGCCAAGACAACCAAAATGATTCAGGCTGAGAAGCAGAAAAGAAAAAACAACACACAGCCTACGCGACCCGTGGGACATCATCAAATGTACCAGTATACACGTCACAGGAGTCCCAGAAGAAGAAAAAACCAGGCAGAAGGAATATTCAAAAAGTTAATAGAAAACTTGCCAAATGTAACAAAAGATATGACTATGCACATTCAAGAAGCCCAGCGAACCTCAAACAGGAAGACTCATGCCCAGACACACAGTGATCAAATTGTTCCATGCCAAGGACAAAGCTCAGAAAGTTGCAAGTTATATACAGGGGAATCCCAACGAGATTAAGTGCCGATTTCTCATCAGAGGGAAGAAGGCAGTAGTACAAAATATTTAAAGTGGTGGGAACAAAAAACCATCATCAACCAAGAATTTTCTTTTAAAAATGAGGGAGAGAGAAATAACAACAGAGGGAATTTGCCATTACTAGATGTGCTCTATGAGCAATGCTAAAGGAAGTTCTTCAGACTGAAAGGACACCAGACAGTAGACCAAAGTGGCTTAAAGACCAACCTCTGGGGAAGCAGCTGGGCGCCTGCCTACCACATGGGAGGTCCCAGGTTCAGTTCCCAGAGCCTCCTAAAGATGACGAGCAAGACAGCGAGCTGATACAACAACTCAACACGGCCGGGAAACACGAGACACACAAGCAGGAAATGGAAACTCAATTGGGTGCCTCCCTCCCACATGGGAGGTCCCCGGTTCAGTTGCCAGTGCCTCCTAAAGACAGAGTAGTCAGCGAGTGGCAGGGGGAGGAGAAAGAAATCTTGAAAAACAAAACACTTCTGGTAGAGGTCACCATAGGGATAGTTACAAACACCAGGCAAAGGTATTGTATTGTTTATGTGACTCCACTTCGTGCTTCATACAGGTGCTAAAATGCATAAAAAGTATGATGAATTGATGGTTTGGGACATAAATGGTTGTTTTGGTCAGCCACAGTGTGCCTTTTGAAATATACCAAAGATTGGTCAGTCTTTATAAAGGGTATTTATTTGGGGTAGAAGCTTACAGTTACCAGGCCACAAAGCATAAATTTCTTCCCATACCAGAGTCCATGTGTTGGAGCAAGATGGCTGCCGACGTCTCCAGGGTTCAGGCTTCTGGATTCCTTTGTTCCCGGGGCTGCGTTTCTCTCTGGGCTTAGCTGTAGACTATCCGGCGAATGGCTCACTCCAGCATCAGAACTGCTTCTCCAAATCTGTGTTCTCAATCTGCTTTTCTCCTGCCTCTTGTCTAGCCTTTTATACTTGAGACCACGTCTCACTGAGTGGCAGTTAACGCCCTACTCATAACTTAATCATGCCCAGATGAACAGATTAATTTACAAGAATAATCCAATCTGTATTTTTGGAATTCACGATTAAATAAAAATCTGAAACCATTACAATGGTGCAGCAGTTTGGAATTATTTTATGAATCTCCCCCCCAATATTATGTTTGTAACCTCATCTATTCCTCTGTGTGTGTCACTCTTTGATAAGATCACTTTAGGGCTCCTACATCAGTGGGGCATGACACAGGTTGAGTCTCCAACCCCTTGCTGGATCTGATATAAATGGAAACACAGAGAAGACTACAGGATTGCTTAAGCATGAAGCCCCAAGAGGAGGGGAAGGCTGAAAACTTGGCAGAGATCGGTGGCCATCATGCTTCACCACATGACGACACACAGATCAACAGTAGCTGCCTTTGGTGAGAAAGCATCTCTGATGGTCCTAGGTTTGGACACTGTAACCTTTTACCACAAACAAATTGCCTTTATAAAAGCCATCCCATTTCTGGTACATTGTGTTTTAGTTTGCCAAAGATATAATTTGTAATAAGTACAAAAAAAGGTGGGGGGATGGAGGGATAAAGGAACAGTATATGTCTGTTACTGAAGATAAATCAAACATGATTGTTAGTTTTAGGACATTAAATTTTAATCCTATGTAACCATAAAGCAAACACATTTAAAAAAATATATTACAGAAAAGGGTCTCAAAGTAGTACAATACAAAAAGCCAAATGAATATGGAAGTAGGCATTAATGGAAGAATTGAGGGTCAAAAGGGTATAAGACTGTTCTGATAAAGGCACTGACAGACAAATATTTTATGATCTCACTGACTGGAAATAATTAGACGAATACAGTCAGAATACAGGTTACCAGGGGATGATAAGGGGTTAGGGAAGTTAATGCTTAGGATGTACAGGGTTCCTTTTTGAAACAATGGCAATGTGATGGATGGTGGTGGTGATAGCACAACATTGGGAATGTAATTAATAGCAATAAAATATGTATCTTAATATGATTAAATGTCAGACTGTATATTTGGAAACAGAATAAACTTAAAAAAAAAAAAAAAAAAACCATGGAACTACACAGTGAGCCCTGAGTTAAATGCTGGACTATAGGCATAGTAGCACATTTTATAATTGTATCTTCAATTGTAACTAAGGTTCTGCACCAATGCAAAGTATTAATAATAGGGTGGTGTATGGGAATCCTGTATTTTATGCATGATTGTTCTATAAACCCACAACTTCTCTAATAAAAGGTATAAGACATAAAAACAACATAGGAAAAAGGCAAAAGAAAGTCCCACTTAATCCATTTACATGCAACATCACAACTGATAAACTCCCCAGTCAAAAGGCAGAGATTGGCAGAATGGATTAAAAAAAGGCACAACTCAGCTATTTATGAGACTCACCTTAAGTTTAAAGATGAAAGGAGAGCTGCGGTAACTATACTAACATCTGAAAAAACAGACTAAGGCAATAAGTGTTACATCAATAAGACAGTTATATAAACACAAGAGTAGAGCACCAAAATATACGAAGCATATATAAATCAAGTATCAACAGGTTTGAAGGGAAAGACAGACAGTTCTACCTTAATAGATTTCACATACGCTAGGTTTCAAAAGATCAATAAGGGGGCCGGCTCGATAGCCCAGTGGATAGGGCGCCGGCATACCACATGGGAGGCCCCGGGTTCGATTCCCAGGGACCTCTCCTAGCGGGCAGACCGCCTTGAGAATGGCAAGCGGCCGTGGGCAGGGCAAGAAGCTGCCACAGACAGGGCAGGTCGCCCATGGATGGAGCGCAGCCAGCCACCCGCGAACTGAATCAAGCGCCGGCCGTGATCAGACACAGAGACCGCCCACAAGTGGGGAAAGCCGCGCCTGCGCAGTGACCACTCTTGGCGCGTCGCCACAGCGTGGGGAAGGGGAGATATGTAATAAAATAAATAAATCTTTAAAAAAAAAAAGATCAATAAGGAAATACAAGACTTGACGAATACCAGCAAGACCTAACAGGCATATATAGAACACTTCGCCCAAAAGCAACTGAATACATATCCTTCTCCTAGTGCACATGGCTCACTCCTCAGGATAGACCATATGTTAGGTCACAATCAATATACTGAAGTCAACTTCACCCTCATACCAAAGCTAGACAAAGAAACCTACAGGCCAATATCCCTAATGAATAGAGGTGACAGTTTGCAGCTGGGTAGACCCCAGGAAATCATGTCCTTAGGGCTAATCCATTCCTGTGAGTGTGAACCTATTGTAGATGATACCTTTTGCTTAGATTACTTCAGTAGAACATGACCCAGGGTGGGTCTTAATCCTTTTACTGGAGTTCTTTATGCACAGAATGAATAGACAGACAGAAACCAGGGAGCTGAAAGCACCAGGAGAGAGGGAGATGCCCCATGTACTTTCCCACTTGACAGAGCAGCTCAGGCTTGCCAGCAGCTGGTCTTCAGGAAGAGAGTGTCACCTGATGCCTTGATTTGGACATTTTCACGGCCTCAGAACTGTAAGCATTTAAGCTAATAAATCCCTATTGTAAAAGCCGACCTATTTGTGATATATGTTCTTGGCAGCTTTTAGCAAACTATATAGATGCAAAAATCCTCAACAAAATAATAGCAAACCGAATACACAGCACATTAAAAGAATTATATACCATGACCAAGTGGTACTTATGCCCAGTAAAACTAAGTATATATTTCCCATCAGAAACCATGGAGGCAAGAAGAGAGCAGTATGATACAATTAGGATACTGAAACAGAAAAATTGCCAGCTTAAGAATTCTTTATCCATCAAAATTGTCCTTCAAATATGAAGGTGAGTTTAAAATATTCACAAACAGAAACTGAGAGGGCGTAGAAAAGAATCCACCTTTGCAGGAAGCATTAAAGGGAGCCTTACAGCCTGGCAGACAGGAGAGTGCAGAAGGCAAGACTAGCAAAAATGATAAAAACAAAAGAGTAAAAACACAGACAAATATATGAATATGAAAGTCAAAGAATAAAATGGTGGAAGTAAACAATGCATTTACAGTAATATCATTGAATGTAAATGGATTAAACTCCCCAATCAAAAGATATAAGCTGACAGAATGGATTAAAAAACATAAGCCATCCATATGCTGCCTACAAGAGTCAACTTAGACCCAGCGACACAAACCAGCTGAGAGTGAAAGGTTGGAAAAAGATAACTCATGCAAATAGTAACCAAACATCGGACAAAACAGATGTTAAAGGCAGAAAAATGAAAGATGGAGAAGGCCGTTATATATTAATAAAGGGACAGTCTACCAGGATGGACTAAAAGTCATAAATATCTATGCACCTAACCAGGGTGCCCCAAAATACGCGAGGCAAAACTGAAGGGAGAAATAGACATCTCTACACTAATAGCTGCAGACTTAAACGTAACACTCACATCATTAGATAAAACAACTAGACAAAAAAATGAGGAAACACTATGATAAATGAGCAAATCTAACAGACATATACAGAATGTTGCATCCCAAATCAAGGGGTTATGCATTCTTCTTGGGTGCTAATGGACCTTTCTCCAGGACAGACCACATGTTGGTTCATGAAGCAGGTCTCAATAAATATAAAAATATTGAAATTCTATAAAGCACCTTCTCAGATCCTAATGGAGCGCAGCTGGAAATAACAGAAAATGGGAAAACTTGCAAATGTGTAGAGCCTAAACACCACATTCCTAAAAAAAACAGTGGGTCAAAGAAGAAATTGTAAGAGAAATTAGTAAATATCTTGACACAAATGAAAACAAGAATACAACCTATGGGACACAGCAAAGGCACTGCTGAGAGGGAAATTTATAGCCCTAAACACCTATATTAATAAAGTAGAAAGAGCTAAAATCAAAGACCTAACTGAACACCTGGAGGAACTAGAAAAAGAACAGCAAACCAATCCCAAAGAAGGCAGAAGGAAAGCAGTAATAAAAACTAGAGCAGAAATAAATGAAATTGAGAACAACAAGAAAAAAAAAAGAGAACATTGACAAACCCCTAGCTAGCCTAACAAAGAGAAAAAAGAGAGGCAGCAAATAAATAAAGTCAGAAATGAATGGGGGAAGTTACAAATGACCCCTCAGAAATAAAAAGGCTCACAGGATATTATACGAAACTGCATACCAACGAATTAGACAATGGCCAAATTCCTAGAAACACAAAAACCACCTACACTGACTCTATAAGAAATACAAGAACTCAACAAACCGATCACATTTAAAGAGATTAAATTAGTCATCAAAAATCTCCCAGGGGGCTGGCTGTAGCCCAATTGGTAGGGCACTGGTTTACCACATAGGAGGCCCTGGGTTCGGTTCCTGGGGCCTCCTCAAGCAGGCAGACCGCCTTGAGAAGGCAAGCTACCGCAGGCAGGGCAAAAGCTGCCGCGAGCAGGCAGGCCGCAGCGCGGGGAGACAAGCACACAAAGAAGAACGCAAAAGATTAACACAGCAAGAACAAGCAGAAAGGGGGGGATATGAAATAAATAAAAAAATAAATCTTTAAAAAAAAAAAAATCTCCCAACAACAAAAAAAGTCCATGACCAGATGGCTTTACAGGTGAATTCTACCAAGCATTTTGAGAATTAACACCAATCCTGTTTAAACTCTTCCAAAAATTTGAAGAGGGGGTAAAATTACCCAAAACAACTCTCATCTAAAGCCAACATCACTCTAATACCAAAGCCAAATAAATATATTACAAGAAAAGAAAATTACAGACTTATATCTCTAATGAATATAGATAAAAAAATTTTCAACAAAATACTTGCATATAGAATCCAACAGCATATTAAAAGAATAACACCACAACCACGTGGGATTTATTCCTGGCATGCAAGGGTGGTTCAATGCAAGAAAATCAATTTAACTTACTATACCACATTAACAAATTAAAGGGACAAAACCACATGATCATCTCAATCGATATAGAAAAGACATTCAACAAAATCCAGCATCCTTTCTTGATAAAAACACTTTGAAAGATGGAAATAGAAGGAAAGTTCCTCAATATGATAAAAGGTATATACGAAAAACCCACAGCCAACACTGTACTCAATGGGGAAAGGCTGAAAGCTTTCCCTCTCAGATCGGAAACAAGACAAGGATGCCCTCTATCACCACTGTTATTCAATATTGTATTAGAAGTTCTACCTAGAGCAATTAGACAAGGGGGAAAAAGCGTCCAAATAGGAAAAGAGAAGAAAAACTATTTGCAGATGTCATGATCCTATATTTACAAAATCCCTAAATATCTACAACAAAGCTGTTAGAGCTAATAAATGAGTCCAGCAAAGTGGCAGTATATAAGATGAACATGCAAAAATCAATAATGTTTCCATATACTATTACTGAACAATCTGAGGAGGAAATCAGGGGAAAAAATCCTTTTACAATACCAAAAAAAAGACTCAATTACCTCGGAAACGATTTAACCAAAGCTGTACAAGACCTATATTCAGAAAACTACAAAACACTGCTAAAAGAAATCAAAGAGGATCTAAACAAATGGACATTCTGTGTTCGTGAGATGGAAGACTAAATATTGTGAAGATGTCAATCCTACCCAAACTGATTATAGATTCAATGCAATACCAATCAAAATTCCAACAGCCCACTTTATAGAAATAGAAAAGGAAATTACCAAATTAATTGGAAGGGAAAAGGACACCTGAAGAGCCAAAACCATCTTTAAAAAAGAAGAGCCTTGTGGGAGGATTGTCACTGACGGACCTTGAAACAAAGCTACAGTGATCAAAACAGCATGGTAATGGCATAAAGATGGACACATTAGGAAAAAAAAAAAAGACGGACACATTGATCAGTGGAAGAGAACTGAGTGGAATATCATTTCACACCTATCAGAGTGATCACTATCAAAAAGATGGAAAACTGTAAGTGTTGGAGAGGCTGTGGAGAGAGAGGAACAGTTATTCACTGTTGGTGAGAATGCAGAATGGTACAACCACTGTGGAGGACTGTTTGGCAGTTCCTAAGGAAGATGAATATACATTTGCCATGTCACTTGGCAATACCACTGCCAGGTATATACCCAGAAGGACTGAGAGTGGTAACATCAACAGATATCTGCACACCAATGTTCATAGCAGCATTATTCACATGGGTTCGGTTCCCGGGGCCTCCTTGAGCAGGCAGACCGCCTTAAGAAGGCCAGCTGCCATGGGCAGGCCAAAAGCCGCCACAGGCAGGGCAAGACGCCCACGAGCAGGCAAGGCCGCCAGGCGGTGAGCTGACTCAGCAGGTCGCCGCAACGGGGAGGAGACAAGCAGACACAGAAGAACACACAGGGGCCAGCTCGATAGCCCAGTGGATAGGGCACTGGCATACCACATGGGAGGCCCCGGGTTCGGTTCCTGGGCCTCTTCAAGCGGGCAGACTGCCTTGAGAAGGCAAGCCACAGTGGGCAGGGCAAAAAGCTGCCACAGACAGGGCAAAAGCCGCCACGGGCAGGGCAGGTCGCCCGCGAATAGAGCACAGCCAGCCGTGAATGGAAGCAGAAGCCGCCCACAAGCAGGGAAAGCCGCACCTGTGCAGTGACCAGTCTTGGCACGTCGCTGCAGCGGGGGGGA
The DNA here is from genome assembly GCA_004027955.1 of Chaetophractus vellerosus. Lineage (NCBI taxonomy): Eukaryota > Metazoa > Chordata > Mammalia > Cingulata > Chlamyphoridae > Chaetophractus > Chaetophractus vellerosus. The sequence goes on from PVKH010045698.1 coordinate 10,432, forward strand.
AGGGAAGATATGTAATAAAATAAATAAATCTTAAAAAAAAAAAAAAA
>PVKH010045699.1:0-10474 GCA_004027955.1 Chaetophractus vellerosus
GGCTTGCCTTTCTCAAGGCCGTCTGCCCGCTTGGAGAGGTCCCCGGGAACCGAACCCAGGGCCTCCCATGTGGTACACCGGCGAGCTCTTTATCCACTGAGCTATCTAGCCGGGCCCTACATTTTTTAAGTGTGTGCTATCTCTTGACTTTTAAATGGCAACTCTAATTTTAGAAAACAAACAAAAAAAATTGTTAAGATCAAAGAAAATATTTTGGCACTACTAGTAGCAAGTAGCCCAAGAGTTATTTCTGTTCTGGACACTAGAGCAGTAAGATTGCAAAAGACCCAGAAAGGGGAGTTTTTCAAAGGGCAAATTCCTGATGCCAACCACATTTGTTCTGATGAAGTGAATTTAGGAGGAAAAAGGAATGGTATAATTCAAGATAACTTACCCAGAATTTCTTGGATGTGAACTGTTTCAAATTAACAATATTTCCAGAGATTAACTAGCTAAATGCTAAGCATAAAGATTTATTTTATAAAATGGATTTGATCCAGCCTCAATATTTTCTACATGCAGTTTTATTGTTTCCTCTAAGAATTACATTGATTTTAAAAATGGGATATATTATATGTTGTACATCTCATTATTGAGCTATATTCACAAAACTGAAAAAAGGTTTTAAAGAGATAACCTATCAAGAGAAAACAGCCAGAACCACCACAATTTTGCACTAGCAGCAAATATGTCACTGGAATTATATATTTTGTTCTAGTCCAGAGGTTGGCAAACTTTTTCTGTAAAGGCCCAAATAATATTTTAGACTATGTGGGCCATTCTTTTTCCATCGCAACAGCTCAGTTCTGCCATTGTAGTGTGGAAGCCTAGTAAAAGTCTCTTAAGAAATCCTAGAGTTAAAAAAAAATACCACACTTTAGCCTTGTTTAGGCTTAGGTTAGTGTTTTCAGTTGGGCCTTTTCTGTGCCTCAGTTTTCATGCTAAGCAAGCTGCTTTCCACATAGGATAGCTACCATTATGTGGAAGGATAATCCACATAGTTAGTTATCATAGGTCTTTCCTTCCATACCCCACACCCTTTTTCCTTAGATATCATGTGACTATTTAACGTTCAGTTATTTGATTTTTCACAGACAGAAAAAAGTAAAATATTTCATATTCAGTTCGAGAAAAATAAAGTGAGCAAAATATTCCTAAAAGGGAAAATTATTAAAGACAAGCTATTTTGTTCTAATGTTTTGCATTACTATTGGAATGAGAAGTGACAAGTAAAATTTTATTTCCCTTTGTGTATTTGTCTTTTATTAAATTCTTTGTTAAAATTACAGAGGTAGCACATTTACTCCCAAACCAGTGAAGCAATAACAATAAATAAAATGAAAAAATTAGTCATATTTCTGTCTCTTCCATTCTTCACTTTCTCCCCCTCTATTGTATTCTTTGTGTACATCCCCATATATTTCTTCATGCTCAAACATTAAAAAGCAAATAAATGATTTATTTTCTTATATTCTTGCAATAAATGGATGATACTTTATAGGTTTTTCTGTAATTTGTATTTTTACATTCAAATGTATATTTTGGATTTACCTTTGGCTCAGTGAATGATAATTTAACTTACTCTTTTTAATGGTTATTTTATGTTCCAGAGTATGGTCATATCGATACTTTTTCAACCATTTTCCCAATTAGGGTATTTCATACTGTTTCCTCATCTTTGCCATTCAAAAGCAATGCTGCAATAAACATTTTAATACCAAACAAAAAAACCCACAATAGTACCATCAGATGTTTTGTCCACAAGGTAATGGGATCTTTGTTTTAAGATATGTATTCCTAGCAGATATGAAAATGCCTGCTTTCCATTGACAAAATAAGCTGGTTTCTCTTTCCTTAACTGGCAGAGTTAAAATACTTAATAGTCTTGGAAGCATGTCAATTTTATAACTTGAATTACAATTGCATAAATATTCCATATAGCAAAGAGGTGAGTGTATACCTATTTGAGTTCTCATTTATTTGGCAAACTGTATATTTGTGTGAGTAGCAGGAATGTTTGTGTATGCCTGAGAGAGAGAATGAGAATGTGTGCCAGGTAGAAGTAAATTTTTTAAAATGATGAAATAAAATAAAGGAGAAATAGTAGTGAATGCAGCCAAAAGGAAATTGCTAGGAAAATGTATACAATATTAACCTAAAACTGTGGTTATCTTGCGATGAGATTTACACTTTGGGGGAAATTTTAAGAAAATTGCCTATAGAGATATTCATCAAAATACTGAGTACATTTTCATTAAAAAGGAACTACTGTGATTTTTCAAAATTCATTTCTAAAGTAACCTTTTTGTAAGAAAGCCTTTTCATGCTATCAGAATGCAGTTAGTATTCATACTCACATCCAGTTCCTCAGAAGCATAAATCCTTTCAAAACCAAAGGGATCCTAAAAATAGTCACTGGCCAGTAAGAATTAATCAGACTCTGCTCATGTTCTCATATACCATTTATTATTTATATACCATTTATTTATATACCATTCTCCTGAGTGAGCCTCCCCACCGCCATAATGGCCTGAACACATGCCGTGTTCAGCTGCCGAGGCAAAGCTCACAAGCTGATTTTATTGCTGTAGACACATTGAACAACAGAAGAGCCCATCAGCTCAGGGACGTTAGGATGCCAGAAGTGCAATCCAATCATTTGCAGTAGGAAACTACTCTACAGTGTGAATATATATCAAACCCTTTGTCTTCTTTTTTTGTCAAAGAAGTGTATAACCCACAACAAGCTATACTTTACCACAGTGATAAATTTATTCTCCTACCCGAATTGTAAATGATCTCTGATTTAATAACTATATTGAGATGATTCCATTCCCAAATAATGGTTTTATTGCTAACCTTTTTCCTTTCTGGTACTACTGAAATTTTAGGTAGCATTGAATTATCGTCTATTGACTGAGAAAAGTGACCTTCATATCCATGATACAGAATACTACTTTAGATTTCTGGGATTGGGTGTCAGGCTTTTTATAAAGTATTCCCACTCCTATACCATAGTAATTGAATTTGTGTTCCTATGAGCCCTTGAGTTAGATGATTATTTACATCTTATCTATTTGTCCTTGACAAATAAAATAACTTTTACATGTATATTTATACATGTAATAGGAGCCATTCTAGAAGCCAATGTAAAGATGGAATAATAGTCTCTAGTTCCCAGATTTGAGTCAAAAGCTTTTCTCTGCTTAGAAATGTCACATCTGCCAAGTTCTACTTGTTGTGGTTGATGATTTCATGTTGTGATATCCTTACCTTATGCCAAATAAAAATATGCTGAAGCCAGGAACTACATGTAGATTGACAGAATTAGAGATCATAATAAATATGTCATTATAAGCATTTATTTTGATATTGAAATTTATTTTACAGTAACATAAAATCTCAGATTGGTAAAAACATCTATATTATGTATTCATTGGAGAGAATGACTATATTGAAATTTTAGCATTGTTTTAAATAAAATAAAACACCTTCAGTAAGAATCAAAGCCTTGTCAAGCAAATGACAAAACAGTTGCAAAGCAACAAATCAAAAAGTAAATTTTGTAAACATTACCATTCTTTATCTTCTTATTCTGTGGTATTATATCTATATATCTATATATTTAATTCAAGAAATTTAAGCTTTCATTCATAGATATTTCTTGAAATAATAATGCTGAAGTCTTATACGTGAGCCCATCATCTAAACATGGTCAACTTACAAATACAAAAATGAACTGATTCCTGTTTATCTCTCAATTGTTTAACACTGCATTGCAAGAAATAACTGGTAGAAATAAATGATAAAATGCGTGGCCTTTGTAAGCACTCATTTTCCCAATAAATGATATAGCCCAAGTAAATATATGAAGCATAAATCTGTGAAATTGTGAATGATAGATTCATACCTAAATCATGAAATTTTCCATGGCATCGATTGAATTGTCAGTATATTTAGCAGATTCCATGTCTTATAGCATATGGTTAATATGCTTTTACTGAATTAACAGTAAATTATAAAAGAATGGTTGAGAGATATCAGAGAAAACACTGGGCTTAATACAGCTCAGAGCCTTGTGAATTTTTGAACCAGGTAAATTGTTATTTTATGTCTCAACTCTGTTAGAAGTCCTGGAAGAACATCTGGTCTTGATGTTAGTCTTGGCATATCTTTCATTGTTATAGGAGACACCCTGAATTAATTTCTTCTGCTGGCTCAAATCATTTTCTAACATAGGAGGCTAAACTTTGCAGATTTTGAATGGCTACATATTCTTTCTCATTTGCCCTTTCCTCAAACAGGATAGAAGACATGTCTGCTTCCTCTGAATCCCCACGGCAGACCTTTTTGTTTGTTTTATTTTGTTTTTGTATCACTTTTCACCTTTTAGTTTTAGTATTTATAGCTCTGTCTTTTTTTCTCAGGCCAGAATATGAGCTCCTAAAAGGAGGAAAGGAACTTCTTTTTTTTTCTTCTTTGGATTCACAGCACTTGTGCAGTGCCTGCCATCAGGCTATTATAAAAGTCTGTAGAATAAATCAAAGGATATTAATTCCTAGAAAATATTTCACTCAAAGGACAAACATTAAATGAGAAAAGGATCCTTAATTTAAGCTTAGCTCAAACAAATTGATGAAATCCATGATGTAAAGATAGTATCATAAATAAAATTTTAAAATAGTTATATAGGAAAATAAAGGCTTTGACTCAGTTTTAAAATCATTTTTAACATCTGGACACCCAGCACATGTAATTTTATACAGTATATGATTTGTAAGACATTTTGTAATTGGTCCTGCAAAATACAGTATTAAAAAGCAAAGAACAGCAAGAATAACAGTTGCTCTCTCTGGCACAATTTTTGGATTCATCTCAAGCATATACAGGCCATAATACCAACTACATGTTGTGAAATTTAATAAATATCCATATCCTAACCTTAGGAAATGGATACTAATAGAAAAAAGAAACACAATGGAAAACACAAGATCTAGCAGAAATAATGTACAAAATGTGATATAATAAGTAATTCCTGTGGAAATGTTCTACCTGGATATATGGCTCACTTCTGTCCTAAAATAAAGTAATTTTATTTATTTTACATCTAATTTTGGTTGTATGAAACTGAATAGGAAGTAAACGGACTATGATAAAAAAAAAACATAATCTTTATGGAGCTAATGTGGATCTAAATATCTCTTAGGTACTGATGCATAGCCAAATATTGGGGTTACTTATCAGTTAGAAAAGATGACACCATTAGCTCCATAGATATGTTTTCCTTACAATAGCTTTTGTATTTTTGTACACTGGTTTGGTCAAATATGACACTTAGCTCAAGTTTGATTTTTGGTCATTTAAATTTATTCCATTAGTTAAATATAATAATCTAAAAATCAATGAAAATGACATTTCACATTTTAATCACCCTAAAGCTGAACATGTCATTTTGTGATGAGAGCAAGCATCCTCAGAGCTCAGTTCTGAGAGCCCTGGGAAAACCTTAAGTAGAAGTACTAAAACTTATTTCCTCTTAGGAATTGGAAAAAAATGATGTATAATTTGTTACAGTATTATTGTAACTTTTGGCCTACTTTGCTATGTTATTAAGCACTAAGAAATGTCTATTTTGGGTGAAGTTGGCAGGAAAGAGTACTTTTAAATATAATGTAAAAATTAATTTGTTGCAGGGAAGCAAATGTGGCTCAAGCAATTGTGTGCACACTTCCCACATGGTAAGTCCCAGGTTCAGTTTCCAGTTCCTTCTAAAGAAAAAACAGACAATAAGCAGACAATGAGCCAAAAAAAAAAAAAAAAAGCAGACAATGATCACAAACAATGAGCAAAAGCAATGAGAAAACAGAGGAGGGAGCCATTGGGGGAGGGGGGGTTAATTTGTTGCAGTCTGACTAAAATAAAAGATTTCCTGTGTAATTTCCCTATCTACCAGCTTTTGTCATGAAGCTTATCTTTAACTTCTCTTACCTTAATATTCTAATATTTTGCTATGCAATGTTTACCTTATAGGATAACTGAAGTTCACCAAAAGCAATTTACCCAAAATAATATAAAAGAGTATTCATTTTTAAGATATTCCCACCTGTAAAATTGCCTAAGCCTTGATTTGGGAAAACATTAAGAAATTTTTCCTAGTATACAAAATATAAATATATGAGATAATATTGGCATTCTTTACACCTTAAATAAACATTTAAATATTAAAGCATGTTTTACTTTTCCTTAGGCCTTTAATAAAATTGAAACAATTTAAAAATTCAAAATAATTTTAACAAAGAATATTTTGGAGCATTCTTTCAGTAATTAATGCATTATACCAAATGGAGAGATGGGTGTTATGCCATGTTTAGAGTCTGGACCAGGCATGACAGGCAAGGAAATATGAGAGCAGGGGGTACAGAAATAAGGAGAATTGACGACAATAGGATAAAATTAGTTATTATCTCGTTGTGTTATATATTTTAAGTTTTAGTCCAGAAGATGGTATGACTATATGTGGATGATAGTTATATATATACTCTTGCTATTTCCAGGACAGTTGGAAATATATCTTTAAAGTTCTTGGGTAATCTAAAAGGAGAATCTTTGAGTGGTCTACCACTGCTGAAAATACCAGGTGAAAGTTACATAAATAGTAGAGTAGCTTTGATAAGAAAGTGTTTGATTTTTTTGCCTAAAGGAGTAAAGTGAATTGTTGTCAAACTAGCAACCAAGAAAGTTATAACCAGAAAACTTTTTTTTTAAATGTAGATGACATAAAAACAAAAGTTGAGGAAATTTGTTACTAGCAGGTTCATCTTATAAGAAATACTACAGGAAGTTCTTCATGCTAAAGCAAGTGACCTCGGATGAAATTTGAATATCCTGAAAAAACAAATAAGGAGCACTGGCAAAATAATTATATAAATATAAAAGATAGTAAAAAAGCATGTCTTCTTTTTAATATTAATTGATTAAAAAGCAGTTGTATAAATGACAAACAAAAATCATGCTATTTAGTTTATTTCATATAGAAATATAATATATTTGAACATAATAGCAAAAAGGAGGAGGAGGGGAAGCAAAATGCATTGTAGTTAAGAAATGATGTGAGATGGTAATTCAAATAAACAAGAAAAGGTGGAAAGAACCAAATTTTGTCAATGAGAAGTTGTATAAACTCTCTCTGTTGATGGATATATTATGATAGTTAGATAGATAGTAAATAGGTAAGTAGGTAGGTAGGTAGGTAGATAGATAGATAGATAGACAGATAGATATGGAGATACATAGATATAGATGTAGATATGCATGTATATATATGATCTCCTTTACTCAGTTTCTTCAGTAGGCATTAAATTTTTGTAACTGATGATTATAATATTGTAGATTTTATAAGATACACAGTTATAATATGTATAAAAATAACAAAAGATGTGAGAGAGAAAAGCACTATTAGGTGTAATATTTCTATATCTCGCTGAAATTGTTATAAATCTGAAATACCTTTGGCTAAATTAAGATGAATAAGGCAAGTCTTAAACAACTGCTTAGAAAATATTTCAAAAATAGTGAAATAGACAGTAAAGAATTAAAATAATATACTAGGAAATAATTGGTTAATGCAGAAGTAGTAAAAGGGGAGAAGAGGAACAGAAATTACATTAAGCATATGGAAAATAAAAAAGTAAGATGGCAGATGTAAACTCAACAGTATCAGTAAAATTAGATATGAATGGACTAAATAATCTAATAAAAAGTCAGAGATTGTCCAACTGGCTATTAATAAGATCCACCTAAATCAGGGGTTCTTAATAAGGGGTCCATGAGCTTGAATTGAAATTCAAATAAACATGTTGGTGCAGGTGTGGTAAATTTATTAAATAACACAGTATGGTGTGGACTTAGTAAGGGGTCCATGTTTTTCAACTGATGGGCAAAGGGGTCCACAGAACAAAAAAGGTTAAGAACCCGTGACCTAAGTGCTGTCTACAAGAGACACATTTTAATGCAAAGATAAAAATTGGCTGAAAATGAAATGGATGGGAAAAATACATCATGAAACAGCAATGATAGGAGAGTTGGAATGGCTTTAAAAAACAAAAAAGTTACTAGAGATAAAGAGAGCTATTTTGTAATGACAAAGGATCAACTGATCAGGAACATGGGATAGTGATAAACATGTACAAACTTAACAATAGCCCAGGGGCTGGCTGGATAGCCCAGTGGATAGGGCGTTGGCATACCACATGGGAGGCCCCGGGTTCAGTTCCCGGGGACCTCTCCTAGCGGGCAGACCGCCTTGGGTGGGCCGGAGCCGCCGTGGGCAGGGCAAAAGCAGCCACGGACAGGCTGGTCGCCCGCGAATGGAGCGCAGCCAGCCACCCGCGAACTGAAAGCCGGCCGTGAATGGAAGCAGAAGCTGCCCACAAGAGGGGAAAGCCATGCCTGCACAGTGACCAGTCTTGGCGCGTCGTTGCAGCAGGGGGGAGGGAAGATATGTAATAAAATAAATAAATCTTTAAAAACAAAACAAACAAACAAACAAAAAACAATAGCCCAAAAATACATGAAGTAAAAAATGACAAAAATGAAGAGATAAATAAATTCCACCAATAACAGTTGGAGAATTCAATTCACCAATTTCAAAACTACTCCATATTTCAAATATATCAAGAGAAAATGGGTACTCTCAGGCACAATTTTGGGGTTCATTTTAAGCATGTACAATCTATGTTACAGATTACCTGATAAAAAGTTTCATGTGTATTCAATATCCTTTAAAATATAAAGTGCACATAGCAGAAAAGAATACAATGGGAAAAAAGCAAAATCTGTCAGGCATAATGTATAAAATATAACAAAACAAGAAATTCTTGTGGAAATTATCTACAGACCAATATCTTATATGAATATAGACATGGAAATCTTAACCAAATACTAACAAACTGAATAAAATTAAACACATTTTTATAATAACAGTATATAAGTTATACATGAAAAAGACTATACACCATAACCAAATGACATTTATCCCAGGAAAGTGAGGTTAGTTTAACATCTGAAAATCAATTAAGGTATTATATCAGGTCAATAGAATAAATGACAAAAACACATGGTAACCTCAATTGAGGGAGAAAAATAACTTGACAAATTTCAATATATCATTTAGTGAGAAAAATTTTCAACAAAATAGAAACAGAAGGGAGAATCCTCAGCCTGATAAAAGGCTTCTATGATGATGTAGATGACACCCTACAAAAGAGGGAAGGATTGAATGTTGTCACCTTAAATTAAGGATCAAAACAGGATTACACTATAGCTACTGTTTTCAACATTATATTTGAGATACTAGCCAGGAGAATAAAGCAAGAAAATGATAGAAAATTAATCCAGATTCAAAAACAAGAATAAAATTATCTTTATATTTTACATAGAAAACCCTAAAGATTCCACTAAAAAACATCTATTAGAACTAATAAATGATTTCTGCAATTTTGCAGGATACAAGTTTGATGTAAAATATCAATTGTATTTCTATACAATTGCAATGAACAAACCAAAAGTAAAGTTAAGAACACAATTCTCTGGTAATAGTGTTTACAAAGTAAAATACTTAAGAATAAATTTAACAAAAGAAGTTAAAATCTTAAACTGTGAAAACTATAAAATATTGTTCAAAGATTTTAAAGAAGACCTAAATAAAAAGAAAAACATCCTATCTTCATGGAATCAGAAAAAAATTAATATTGTTAATATTATAATACTCCCAAAATTGATCTAAATTTGGGCTAAATATAGCCTAAATATAGGCTAACGTCATCTTTCTAAATCCCTGTCTAAATCCCAGCTAACTACTGTGAAGAAATTGTCCAGTTGATCCTAATTTTATATATAAGTTCAAGGAATCCAGAATAGCTAAAACAATCTTTAATTAGAAAATCAAAGTTAGAAGACTCACCCTTCCATATTTTCAAAGCTACAACAAAGTTACTGTAAACAAGAAAGTGTGATATTGTCATACGATAAATAGATAAATCAATGGAATAGAATTGAGAGTCAAGAATTGAACTCATACACTTAGAGTCAGTTAATTATTGACTAGGATACCAAGGCCATTCAATGGGGCAAAGAGTAGTAGGCCCATCAAATGGTACTGTGGCATTAATGAAGTTGGCCCCTTACTTTACACCAAATACAAAAATTTGTGGGAAGAACTAGGGCAGCCTAAAAGCCCCCAGCGCTTAATGGGGTAGAACAGCAGCCGGAAGCCTCTCAAGTTACGTTGATGACTGACAGCCACAGTGGCATTGCTCCTCCTCTCCCCTTCCCCTCCCCTCCTTGCTGCAGTGCAGCTCCACCTCTCTCCACCCCTCCCCTTTCCCCCATAGTACAACTCCGCCTCTCCCTGCCTGCAAGAAGCTGCCCGGCCATATATGGGCACAAAACCTGCCTCCACCAATCAGAGGCTGCC
>PVKH010045700.1:0-10483 GCA_004027955.1 Chaetophractus vellerosus
CCAACTTCCAACATTTTGTTGCAAAAACCTTGTCTCCTTTACCGTTCTCTTTGCCTTTCTAAGTATTTCTTAAAGCAAAAATCCCAGTACCATCACTTTAGTGGGGCTTGGGAAGGAAGCAAAGTAAATGCTTGTGTTTAAACCACATTACCTCTTTTTGTTTTCCCCAAATGTATCTCTTAATAGTTCCTTGACACAAACTCACAAACTCTTGGCTGGGGCCAATTTTCTGGTCATTGACCCTGACCCTCTGCTCTTCCTCGCTTCACCTGTCCTTCCCTTCTCTTTCTAAGTCAGAGCCCAGCCTGAGGCTCTCCTCCCGAGAACCCTCTCTAACCGCCCTACACCTGCCGGGTCCCTGCCGTCCACACTCTCGAGCCCCCTTTTCCTGGGCCGTTCACTTAGTGTTTAACACAAACGGTGGAGGGGGGAGCCTCCAGAATGAGTCTTCACAGCTAGCTCTCACCTCTCACGGACACCTTAGACCCTTTCTATGGACGTGCTTGCAGCCCTCTCCAAGGCCTTTGCCTCGAAAGTGCCAACATTCCCTTTGTGGAAAGGTACAAGGGAAACAAAGAGTCAAGGGTGCTTTCCCTGTACTCTGTGTGCCCACAGATGCCAGTATTTGGTGTGGGCTTCCTTTTCAGGGACATCTAGAGTGACTACAGAGGACAGAGAAATACAGACGGTGGCAGCACCAGGCAGGAATGGCATGGGGTCACAACTAAACATAACACCTGAAATTTGGATACAGCTTTTGAGCCCGGAACTCAAACGCCCCAATGGTTCCGCTGTGGTGTAAGATGGACTGAGCACACGGCATCAGCACTGCCAAGTGTCCTGCATTCCCCTTCCCTCACGACAGGGGCTTGTGGCAGGAACAGCATCGCCGGCCGCAGGGAATGCCCAAGTCCTCTGGACGCCCGTATCTCCAGCGACAGCCACTGTCCCGAGCGCGAGGCAACTTCTAACGGCGCTTCTCTGAATTGCTCGCACCTTTGAAATGCATTTCTTGACGAGCATGTACGCCTGGTTCTTGGGCCCTTCGGAGACCCTGAAAGCTACGCGGCACTTTTGTCAAACTGCCCTTTGGCTTAAGCCGGCTAGAGTGGGTTCTACAGCAGGGACCTAAGGAGCCCCGACCCATGCACCTCCTGCCCCTCCCTCAAAGGCAGCCCCTCCAGTTTTAGACGTCGTAAACACTAATGCTATAAAGGATGCTGACTAAGTTCTCTTAGGCCCGGCCCCGGCTATATAGACTTCCCCCACTCCAGCCCCTCCAGATACCTGTATCAACTTTTTTGGGGTCAAATCAAAACCTGATGTTTTGAACCATGTAAAAGTCATTCACAGCTGAAACATGTAGTGTACTGTGATCACATTGCCTTCACGTACAAATTTTTATTGATCCTGTAAATAATCATCTCATTCTTTTGTTTGCTTGGCTTTATACTTAGGTACCCCCAAATTCCAAGTTCTTTTACAAAAGTGTAAATTTCATCTAAATACATACAGCACATCAGGTAATATACCAGTTTTGCTTCTCCTCTCAGAAATGCCCTCCTGGAGCCCTCCACGTGCCTGCCCCTCGGAGGACTCGCGGGGCTGGCAGCCGGGGCATGTCCTTTCTCGTACGTTAGCTCCCCTGATTCCTCCAGCTCCAGTCTTCTTTCCTAGTTCTCTCCTGTTTTGGTGGAGCCTTCTCCAGAAGCTTTCTTGGAAAGCACAGAGGAGAGGAAAGCATGCCGAGACTCATGCAGAAAAGGGCTTTCAGTGGAGAACAGTAAGCAGCTCACTCGTCTCCAGGAGGACCGAAAAACGAGGAGGCTGTGCGTCCAGGCACAGCACCAGGTCACCCAGCAGACGGTATCAAGGTAATCCTGCCTGCTCTTTGGTCAAAGGCACCAAAGACGCCGAACGAGGGACATCACGCACGAGAGCCCCGGCCACTGCTGGCTCTGGAAGCTCACTGCCTCACCACCCTCTTCCAAGAACAGATCCTGTGCCACATCCACGGCCTCACACTCCTCCAAATTGAGGTCTTGCGTGGAGGTGTCTGATGGAGGAGCCCAGCTCAGATTTCTATGCTTTGCTGCAAGAGATGCTGAATAACTGAGCTCGGCATCAGCCTTGACAAGGCCGGAGTCACAGGCTGGGGGCTCCCCCAAACACAAAAAGGGATTCTAAAGTTGTTTGGTGGCCACAAATACAAAAGCTGTCGACCAGAGTTTGCATGTCTGAGAATGTTTATTTTACCTTCACACTTTTCTTTCAGCTTTTTGAAGACTTTGTTCCATTGAATTCTAGCTTCTAGAAATCCAAACCAATCTGTTTTCTCATTCTTTTCTGCAACCCATTTTTTTCTCTCTGGGCACTTTTAGGATATTCTCTTGCTCCTTATTTTCATTCATATATAACTGGATAGGTCTTTTTTTTTTTTTTTTTGGTAAACTATTGTGCTAGACCTGTCAATGTAGAAAGTCATGTTCTTCATTGCTGTGAAATTTCTTGCATCATTTCTTTGATGTATTCCTTCCCACTACATTTTCAGTTCTCTCTCTGGAAATACAATTAGTTGGATATTAAACCTCTTGAACTGATCCTCTAATTTTCTTTTCTTAATCTTTGTTCTCCTATTTTCACCTTTTTGTTCTTATGTTATACTTCATTTTCCAAACTTTCTATTAATTATTTTTAATTTCCTATTTTTTCTCTGAATATTCTGTTTTTAATAGACTTCTGATATTTTTCATAGCTAAACATTTTCTGTTCTCTAAAAGTATTAAATATAGGGATTCTTAAAAGTTTCGTCTGCTCTCAGCACTGTGTCTGTTCCTCTAAATTCACCCTTCCAGGATGTTCTGGTCTCTGCCATGTTGAATGCTTTCCTTATATGCCTACTTACTCTTGCTAAGTTTAGAGTCAGGCATAGCTGAGCTTCCTATGAACGACTGGTGGCCTCACGAAGAGAGTACTGTGGCTTGGTCAGTCATTTCCTTTGGCGATGGGGCCATCAATTAGTATCTGAGAGGTAAGAGTATCATGAAAAGACTTTAAAGTATCTGGGGTTTTGTTTTTGAATAATATTCAAAATAGAGAAACTAGAGAGAATACATAACAAAAACCTGCATTCCAACCAGCCAGAATTGACAATTGACATCTTAACATTTTGTCCCATTTGCTTCAAGTACTTTTTAACTTTATTGATATAATTTATATAACATACATTTCACCCATTTCAAGTGTACAATGGTTTTTAATATAGTTACAGAGTTGTGCAACCATCACCACAATCTAATTTTCAAACATTTCCACCCCCCACCCCCCACCAAAAAAAGAAAAAGCCTGGTGGCCATTTGTAGTCACCCCCATTCCCACCCCTGGATCCAGGCCACCATGAATCTGCTTTCTGTCCCCATGGAGTTGCCTATTCTGGACATTCCATACAAATGGACTCAGACAATGTGTGGCCTTCTGTGTCTGGCTTCTCTCACTTGGCATGTTTTTAAGATTCATACAGGTAGTAGCATGTATCAGTACTTCTCTTCTGTATGGCCACAGAGTATTCCCTTGTCTGGATATACCACATTTTATTTATCCTTTTATCAGCTGATGGACTTTTGAGTGGTTTCCCCTTTTTGGCAATTATCAAATAATGCTGCTATAGATATTTGTATACAAATATATGTGAACATGTTTTAATGGCTCTTGGGCAGATACCTAGGACTGGAATTACTGGATCATATGATAACTCTATGTTCAACATTCTGAGACCTGCCTAAGCAGTTTTCTATAGTGGCTATACCATTTTATCTTCCCACCAGCAACGCATGAGAGTTCCAATTTCTCAACATCCTCACCAACATTTATTGTCTTTTTTATTAAAGCAATTCTAATGGATGTGAAGTGATTTTGACATGTGGCTCTCAAATGACAAAGTATCTTTTCATATTCTTATTAGCCATTCAAATATCTTTTTTGGAGAAATTTCTATTCAAGTCCTTTGCCCATTTTTAATGAATTATTTGTCTTATTATTATTGAGTTGTAAATGGTCATTATATGCTCTGATTTCAAGTCCCTTATTGAATATATGATTTGCAAATATTTTCTTCCAGTCTGTGAATTTTTTCCACTTTCTCATATTATATCTTTTGAAGTGTACAAGTTTTTACTTTGACAAAGTCCAATTTATCATTTTTTTAATCACTTGTGTACTTGCTGGTATATTTATGAAACTATTGCCTAGCTCAAGGTCATGAAGATTTATTCCCAATGATTTCTTCTAAGAGTTTTATAATATTAGCTCTTACATTTAGGTCTAAGATCAATTTTGAATTGATTTTTGTGTGTGGTGTGAAGTATGGATCCAAATTTGCATTTGGATATCCAGCTGTTCCGGCATCATTTGTTGAAAAGACTCTTTTTTGCCCATGGATTTGTCTTGACACTTTTGTCAAAATCAATTGACCATAAATGTAAGGGCTTAATTTGGACTCTCAATTTGATTCCATTGATCTAGATGTCTAATCTTATGCTAGTACCCCACTCTTTTGATGACTATAGCTTTGTAGTGATTTTAAAATCAGGAAGTTTGAGTCCTCAAAGTTTTGTTCTTCTCTTTCAAGATTGTTGTAGCAATTCTGGGTCCTTTGCATTTTCATATGAATTTTAGGATCAACTTTTCATTTCTAGGGGAAAAAAGTCAGCAGGATTTTTGATAGGGATTGCATTGATTCTGTGTATCAATTTGGGAGTATTGCCATCTTAACAAGTTTAAGTCTTCTGGTCCATGAAAATCTTTAGATCTTCTTTTATTTTTTATATCTCTAATTGATTTTTTTTTAACAAACAATTTTATAGACACATATTAATAGAGCATACAATTCATCCAAAGTGTACAATCAATGGTATTTGGTATAATCACACAGTTGTGCATTAGATCTTTCTTAATTTAACAGTGTTTTATAGTTTCCAGTATACAAGTCTTGTACATCTTTTGTTAAATTTATTCCTAAGTATTTTATTCTTTTTGATACTATTGTGAACAACATTGTCTTACTTTCATTTTCACATTTTTCAATGCTCATATAGATAAGTCAATTGATTTTTGCATATTGATCTTGTGTCCTCCAACTATGCTGAACTTGTTTATTAGTTCTAGCACTTTTTAGTAGATTCCTTAGAATTTTCTATATACAAGGCCATCAGCCAATAGTTTTAGTTCTTCCTTTCAAATGTGGATGCCTTTTGTTTCTTTTACTTGCCTTACCGCCCTGGCGAGAACCTCCATACAATGCTGAATAAAAGTGGTGGGAGCAGGCAGTGTTAAGGGTCTTGTTACTGCTTCAAGTGCTTTGAAACAGAATAAATATTTCATACAAAGTGGACGTCCTTTTCTGATTCAAACCCTCAATCCCATTCTCCTTCTCCCTCCTTATGAGCAGCTAGGTCATGAATTTGGTGCATTTTCTATCCAGAGATGCCTGTTCAATTGTGTGTGTGTATCCATTAATGATACAAAGAACTATTTTGTGTATCTGCTATTTTTATTTAATATAAAAATTTTATACTAAATATGCAAATTTTTGTGATTTTTAATTCAATGTTACCATTTCAAGATACACACACAGAGTTCGGTCTGCAGTAAGAATGTATTTTATTAATCCTTTTCCCTATTGGTGGTTATTTAGATCACTTCCAGGGTTTCCTATTACAAACAATGCTGGTTTAAGTGACATTTCACAAGTGTCCTTGTGCTTGTAAGTGAGGAATGATCTAGGGTAGGTACTTTTAAGTATTATTTCTAAGTGATGAGAAGATGCATTTTGCATTTTGGTGGCAATGCTCTGCAAAGTGGCTATCGTCACCAACAGACCTGCTGGCAGCACAGGAGAGTGTTAATTCCCTGCACATCCAGAGGCGCTTGAAAAATGTTTCAGCTGTTGGTAATTTGGTGTTTTATCTTAAATATCTAATTTTTTTTTTTTTTTTTTGGTATGGCCTTTTTCCTGCTGGGGTGAAGTGCTTTTTCATTGACTTATTATGAACAGCCAGTCATACCCTTTGCTCGTTTTTCTGTTAGATTGTTTTTCTTTTCTATTGATATGTAAAAGTTCTTTAATGTTTGAGATACTAATTCTATGTATACTGCATTGTTGCAAATATTTTATCTCAGCCCACCGCCTCCATTTACCTTTGTTTATGGTGACTTTTGTTAGCTATTTTTAAAAAGTTAAATGTAATCAAGTTTAATAATCTTTTCCATGATGATTTCTTCCTTTATGTCTTGTTTAAGAAATCCACTTCTTCTTGAGGTCACAAAGGTCCATTTTCTTTTCATTATTTTGTTTTTCATCTTTGTTTCACCCATTTAGAATATTGTCCTGTTGTTGTTGTTGTTGTTGTTGTTGGGAGGCAGGGATTTTTTATATATAAATATATAATGAAAATCCAATTTTTCACTACCATCTTCTCCATGCAGTTGAAATCCTCCTCTTGTACACCAAGTTCCTATATGGTTCTTTTTTCCTAAACTCTTCATTCCACCACACTGATGTATTTGTCCATTTCTGCATCAAAACTATACTGTTTTAATTCCTATATAGCTTTATACATACTTCATATTTATAGTTGATGAGGCAAAGCCCCATGTACCATTCACCTTTTCCAGAATTCATTTGGCTAGATTTGTAGAGTTGATCTTAGCACTAATTTCAGAGTAAATTTGTCAAGTTCCATAAAAACCCTGTTGGTATTTGATTTGGAATTGCATTGAAGTTAAAGAAATATTGGAAGTGACATAGGTTTCATATTGGGCATCCAATACCTAGCTGGAATATTTCTCCATTCATTCAATCCTTTTGAGTGTACGTCAATAAGTTTTCAGAATTTTAACCATAAAAATATCTCTTTCCTTAGACATATTCTTAGGAACTTCATAATTTTTTGAGTCTATTGTGAATGAAAGCTTTTTTCTATTAATTTTTCTTACTATTTATTGATCTTATATCCCATTCCAAACCTTATAGCTCTTATTTCTTATTAATTCTACTAGCTTGGCCATTGAAATTCTAGAGTTTTCATGTAGATAATCATATTTTCTGAAAAATCACAAAAAGTATCCCTCTCCTTTTCCAAGAGTCACATGTCTTGTTCCTTTTTAGTTGAGAGCTCGATGGGAAGATGTATGTAACTAGATAGTATTTCCAACAAATGCTGAAGGCTGACTGCATGAGCAGAGATTTTTGCTCACTTCACATTTTAATAGGAATGGTTCTAAGCTTTATTAAGTGATAGCCTATCATTTATCACCTAATCTGAGATACTTTTGAGAGTGAAAGAGAGGCAGGGTTGAGAGGAATAAACCAAGATCCTACTGATAGATCAAGCAGTTAAAAAGCAATAGGCATATAGAGTATTTGAGCAATACAATTAAAAACTTGGCTGAATGAGCATATATAAAACTATGTACTTCCTAATGCAGAATGTAATTATTTTTCAAGCACTATGGAAACTTAAAAACTGACCACATAACTGTGGCGATAAAGTAAGTTTTAACAAATGTCAAAGGGTCACAACTATGCAGAACATGTTATTTGACCACAAATATAGCCAGAAATTAATATGTAAAAGATAACCAGAAAATCTCTGATTTTGTAAAGCTTAAAAACAACTTTTTTTTGTAATATTTAAAAACACCTAAATAACCATTTCATCAAAAAATAAGGAAATGAAAAATGGAAATGAGAAAATATTTTGAAATAAATGAGAATGAAAATACTACATTTCAAATCTTGTGGGATGTTAATAAATAGGATTAAAAAGGAAAAGTGAAATTTAGAGGCTTATATATTTAAGAAAAGAAAGAAGGCAAGAAAACTAAATGAGCTAACCATTCATCTCAGGAAATTAGACAAAAAGAACAGCAAAGAAATAAGATGAAAGGAAATAAAACAAAAAGAAAGGAAATAATAAAAACAAGGCCAGAAATTGATAAAATAGAAAACCAATATAAAATAGAGAGGATGAACAAAGCCAAAAAAGCTAGTTTTTTTGTTGTTGTTTTTAAAAGACTAATAAAACAGACAAACCTCTGGTGAAAATGGGAAGAACTAAAAATAGAAGGTACAAATAACCAATACTGGGAGAGATAAAGAGGTCGTTATCATAGATGCAGCAGACATAAAAAATATATATTATCAACAACTTTATGCCAATACATTTTCAATTTCAGATGAAATAAATTCTTATAAAAATTACAGGAAGAACAAGAAGGCCAAGATAGCCGTCAGTTTCTTTAAAGAAACTGAAGCAGCAAAAGTTTTCCCACAAAGAAAACTCCAGGCCCAGATGGCTACAACAATGAACTGACCAGACATTCAAGGAAGAAGTAATTCCAACTTTAGACAGATTTCCCAGAGAACAGAAAAAGAAAGAACACTCCCCAATGCATTTTACGACACATATTTTATGATATAAATCTCCAACAGGGACAGCACGAAAAAAGAAAGCAAGAGGCCGGTCTCACTTATGAACATAGATGCAAAAATCCTAATAAACTTTGAGCAAACTGATTCCAGCAAGATATACATCATGATCAAGTCGGGTTTATTCCCAGAATAAAAGGTTCGTTGAAACTTAAAAGAATCTATTAGTGTAATAACACATATTAACAGATTAAAGGAGAAAAATAATATGATCATCTCTTTAGATGCAGAAAAAGTGTTTGATAAGAGTCACCATCTACTTAATAAAGTAAAAAGAGTAGAGAATTCTTTAATAGAATAAAGTGCATCAACCCAAAACTTTCATCAAGCATTCCACCTAATAGTGACCATTTCAATCAGGAAAAAGACAAGCACGCCTTGGCGACCACTCTCCTTCAACATTGTCCTGGAAGTCCTGACCAGTATGAGGCGGCAGGTGGAAAAGGTTAGGAGAGGGGGAAGACAGGAAAGGAGGAACAAAGCTGTCGTTATTGTCAGGTGATATCAGATTGTACATGTGAAGAATCCAAAGATCTAGTAATAATCTATTTTAAATAGTAAGAGGGTTTTACAAGATCTTTGAATTTAAAACATAATATATGAAAATCAATTATATGTCTATATACCAGCAGCAATTAGACAATCAAAATTTAAAAAAAAAAAGAAACTTAAGAAAGATGCTCTTTCAATAGCATCAGAGAAACGCTGTACTTAAGGCTAAAGTTACCAAAAATTTGTAAGACTTCTATGAAGATGATAATATACATTTATTTTGAGGCAATTAAAGAAAAACTAAATAAATGGGAAGATATAACCTGTTAATGCATTTGAAGATTCAAAATAGTATAAATGTCAATTATCTTTATGTTGATTTATAGGCTCGATCAAAATTCCAAAAGTATCTACGTGGAACTTCACAATCTGATCTTAAATTTCATATTGAAGTACAGAGGGCCAAGAATAAAAAGAGAGCCAAGGTAAGGAGACTTTCTCTACCAGATTCCAAGATCCCACCATCATACCAGGACAGAAAAGACTTCCCCGTGGAATTGTGAAAGGCTCAACTATAAAAGCTTTAGAAGGTGACATCTGGGAAGATCATTATGACCTCTAAGTAGGAAAGAATTTCTTAATCAAGAAATACCATACACTAAGCAAAAAGGAAAAGACTGATAAATTGAACACTCTTAAAAGGAAAGATTTTTGTGTATCAAAATATACCCAAAAAAGGCACCAGGAAGTGGGAAAACATATATGCAGGATAAATAACTGGCAGAGCACTAGTACCCAGAGTTCCAAGAGTGCAGAGGAGTTGATGAGAAAAAGACAGCCAGTCAGCAAGACGTGAACAGATAATCAAAGAGGAAATAACATGGTCAATGAACTTAGAAAACGCAATCAGTGACCAGGGAAATACAAATTGAGCCCTCAATGAAACATCACTACATACCCGTCCCATGAGCTAAAATGTAAAAGGTGCACAGCACCAAGTGTGATCAGACCGTGGGGCAAGCGTGAGGGTGTATCCTGGAGAGGCGCACAAGCACCTCTGCTCGCGTGTAGGGGCATTCCAGCAGCATTATTTGTGATAACCCCAAAACAGACATGGAACTATTAGAGCAAATAAATTACAGGGTGTGTTTTCACACTGAAGTTTTATACCGTAAAGTTACACACACAGTAGGTGGGCAGGAAAAGGCAAAACAAAAAGAATACATATCCTATATATGGGTGAGATTAAACATTATGGTGTAGCAATACACATATATGCACTTAGTGAAACTTATTTTGGGGTTTAATATTTATTTAATTACTTTTGGTAAAAGTTCAATGTTTCTTGAAAAGCATGTATATTCTCTTGTATTGGTTACAGGATTTTATATGCATACATTATATAAATATATGCATACATATATAATATACACATATATGTATACAATATATATTAGATCAATGTTAATTTGCTTGATCTGTCAAAACGAGAAATTAAAATTT
>PVKH010045701.1:0-10474 GCA_004027955.1 Chaetophractus vellerosus
GCAGGGCAGGCTCCCTGAGGTTCACACAAGAAACTTCAGCCCTTAAATAAGCTTTGCCACTCCCTGGGATTGGGGGTGGGGAGAAGGTCTTCTCTTTGTTGCCTTCTTATTCATATGTGCCAAAGGGTTAGCTTTTTTGGTTAAATAAATCTTTTTAAAACCTCACTTTTTAGTTTTGTTGTTCACCTCAACTGTTTTTTACTGTTTTGCTTTGTTTTCTGTTTCATTTCTATGTTTGTAATTATCAATCCCTCCGTTCTTATTTCTTTGGGTTGATTTTTATTCTTTCAAATTTTTGACAGAAAATTAGATTCATTTAGTCCCATTTTCTTATTTTCACATAAACGTGTTTAAGGCATTTATTACTGCTCTGTCCATTCTAAATGTTTTATAATTTCCATTTGAATCCCTCTTTAGCTATGAATAACCTTGAAGTATGTTTTTATCAATTTCAAAGATACAGATTGTTTTGGCTATTTTGCATTATTGGTTTCTAATTTTATTGCATTATAATCTGTGAATGTGATACTGTTTATGGGAACTTGCTTCATGACCAGTTTTTATGAGTTTCACATGTGTTCAGAAAAAAATATTTTTAAATGGGTATTCTGCTTGCCAGGTGCTAAGTTCTTAAAATAGCAGTGGAGTTGCTTGAGCTGGTTAACAGTACAGTTCACATCCTCTGCATCTTCCCTGCCTGGCAGACTTATCATCAAAACAGCTGCCCTCTGTCAGTGTCCAAGACACAAAATGTCCCATTTAGGGCTTGTTTGATGCACCTGACAAGACATACCCAGGCCCAGGAAGACGAAGGCTCTTTAGTCTTTGCAAACCAGATTGATCTGTTGGAGTCTGAATTCTTTTCTTCCCAGTTTAACCTAAAAAACCGAGGCTCTGGTTTCAAGCTGCTGATTGTCTTGGCTCTTGCCATCAGGGTTACTTTATTTGCTGTGCGCTAATTGCCACGCGTTAATTTGAGAGTGGAACCGATAAGTATCCTTAGGAAGAGCAAAAGTTGGGGCTGGACCCATGCCCTGTGCCCCATCATCTTTAATTATTTTGAGTCCTTGGCCCGTGGTCACTGTGGTTGTGTGGGCAAGTTACGTAACTTCTCAGAGCCTTGCTTCTTCATCATTTATATGGATACGATACACCTGCCTTGTTGATAGGGTATTGTCAAGAGTTTGAGGTAATAGGCATAAATACTAAGTACACTGTAAAGAGACCCTCAAATGAAAGGTGCAGGCTGAGGGCCCCTGCCATGCCTCAAGAGCTTCCATGAAGAAGTAGCAAGTGGAAGCCCCCACCCCCTTCATCCTCCGGAGAGTCTTGGCTGGGTGAGCCTCCTGAAATTCTCTGTTGTCCTTCTCTTCCTGTCCCTCAGTCAGAATCTGGAAGCTGCAACCATGACCACTCACGTCACCCTAGAAGATGCCCTGTCCAACGTGGACCTGCTGGAGGAGCTGCCCCTCCCTGATCAGCAGCCATGCATCGAGCCTCCACCTTCCTCTATCATGTACCAGGTAAAATCTCAGGGGCCCGCGTGGAAATAGTGCCAGGGGTTCGGGAACTCTGGAGGTCCCCTCAGAGGGTTTGCCCTGAAGGCAGAGGGAAGGGAGAGGTCGGCATCTAGAAGGTGAAAGGTCTTAAGCTGACGGAATCCCTCGTGCCCTCCACAGAGCTGAGCGTGTAAGGAATAGGTGAGCTAATAAATGTACACCAAGACTATAGTCCCTTCCCCAGGGAAGGCTTGTTGATCTGCTCTGACCCCAAATACCTTCCCGGCTATTCTTGCTGCTGCACCAACCAATGTTCAGGCAGCTCTGACCTCATGAATTAAATATTGCAATTTAGAAACCCCTAGAGCCGGGCTGGGTAATTACTTTTCCTTCATGTATGTGAGAATAGCACTGCAACTCCCCACAGTAGCTAATGGCTCAGGGAAGCTGGTCACAGTTGTTTGCTTTTGCCTAAGAGAGGAGAATTTGTGATAAACAACGACTGGATTGCTCAAAACAGTGATCCCATCAGGGCGTGACAGGGGAGGGACAACCATGTAGCTGGACTCAGCCTTGCAAATAGCCCCTTGTGGGGTGTGGGAGGCAAAACGTGCCATGTTAATAAAGAAGAAGTTAATTTGAAGTTTTTGTAGCTGGATTTGACTTTTTGAAAGTTCTTGAACTGCTAAATGAGACTAAATATAAATGAATAATGTATTTTTAATTGCACTCAATAGTTAAATTTATTATGCACATGCCGGAAGCTTCAATTCATAAAGTTGTTCAATTCACATCTTCTAACCCAGATTGAAATTTTAAACATGTGAATATCTTTTTTTATTTCAAGCATTCAGAAAAGGATGACATAGCAAATAAAAGTTACCCTGTACCTATGCCAATATATGTATATATACATTTTATTATTTTTACCAAAAGGGAATCATGCTGTCTATGTTGCTGTACACTCAACTTGGCTTTTTTTTAGCCATTTATTATGGATATTTTTCCATGACAATACTCCAGTGCTGCCACATTATTTTTAACCATTACATAGTACTTTGAAGTCCATTGTATGGATACACTATTATGTATTTAATCATTCTCTTTTGATGGACATATGATGGTTTGTAAATATAGTTTTTCCTATTAAAAAAAATGCCACTATGATTATCCTTGTACATATGTGCCTGCATCCTCAGGTGAGTACTTCTGGAACTGCCGGATCAAAGCAATGCACATTTAAACTTTAAACAGCTATTTAGGCCTCTAGTTTAAGCATTTACGGCAGCGTCTTGGCTGACTGAACCTGGTTAACTGCTGAAGGGAACAGATGTGAGTCCCGTCTTCTTCAGTCTGCTCCTGTCCAGTGTGATTCAGAGTGGAATTTTTTTTGGGGGGTGGGGGGAGGAGGAAGATAAGAGGGTGATACAGGTTTAGGTTTCCACAAAGAGCTTGTAGCATTTATTGACATCACGTTTGTTCTCGGGACACACTTGGACCTGCTTTCCAGTAACCAGTTGCTCCTGTCCACTGATTCCCACAGGCTAACTTTGACACGAACTTTGAGGACAGGAATGCATTTGTCACAGGCATTGCAAGGTACATTGAGCAGGCTACGGTCCACTCCAGTATGGTAAGTCTCTGTGACGCACTTGTACAGATATATTCCCACAAGGGCGGCTGGGGCTGTGGGCAGCCTGCTAACTCCGGGGACCTGCGCTGAGCTAGTCCAAGACCACTTATGCCCATTCTTATGCTATGCCCCATCCCTTCCCATGGCCTAGGCACCCACTGCTCCCCTTTATCTTCCAGGCTTCCAAATCCTACTCACACTCAGGGCCCTACTGAAGCCCCACTGCTTTGAAGCCACCCTTGATTTCTCACTTCCCTGAGCTTCTGTAGTTTAAGTTAACATGTGATTAAATCTTCTCTGGAATTATACTGTAAGATTACTGTTTGTGTGTGTGGACTTTTGCCTCTTGATCAAAGTGAAAAGTTCCTCAAAACGAGGGACATTGGCTTTGTTTTTTGTTTTTTTTTTTAAAGATTTATTTATTTTATTACATATCTCCCCTTCCCCCCGCTGCGGCGACCCGCCGAGAGTGGTCACTACGCAGGCGTGGCTTTCCCCGCTTGTGGGCGGTCTCTGCGTCCGTTCACGGCCGGCGCTTGATTCAGTTCGCAGGTGGCTGGCTGCGCTCCATCTGCGGGCGACCTGCCCTGCCCGTAGTGGCTCTTGCCCTGTCCGTGGCAGCTTCTTGCCCTGCCCACGGCGGCTCCGGCCCGCCCATGGCGGCTTGCCATTCTCAAGGCGGTCTGCCCGCTAGGAGAGGTCCCCGGGAATCGAACCCGGGGACTCCCATGTGGTATGCCGGCGCTCTATCCACTGGGCTATCGAGCCGGCCCCGACATTGGCTTTGGAATAACAACTATTGACTCGAGGAAGCTGGTGACCTAAATCGTTTCCAAATGGGGCCGGTTATTTTCTTTGCTGGCTTGAGTGTCTGACCCATCTTGAAGATGTCAGTCCCCTCCCTCTAGAGCTTTCACTGATGTCATTCTCACGCAGCACTGATACTTGAAGAATTGCAGATTCCTCATTTAAAGGGCATGCAGTTCATACTGGCTCTGCCGGTCGTTCAGTGGACCTCTTGCAGCATATCAGTTATACACTAAAACATTTTCTTAATATACCCCACTCCTTCATTCAATAAATACTGTGCGCCCAGTACATGCAGAAGACTGATGAATGCTGGGGAGATTTACAAGGACTCAATAAGTCATGTGGGAAATAGACAAGCTTATCATTTACTGAACACCTTTTTTTTGTGCAAATATTTTAAATGCTTTATCTCATTTAATCCTCACATCAACCCTGTGAGGTAAGTTATATTACAGTACCCATTTTACAGGTGGGGAAAAGTGAAGGCCAGAAATATTAATTAATTTACCCAGGATCCCACCACTGACAAATGATCTAAACTCAGGTCTTTCTGACTACTAAAACCTGTGCTCTAGACTACTCTTTGCAGACTCATAAAAATGCTTAAAGTCAAGGGTAAAGGTCCATGATAAAAGTTCAAAGTTCTGTGTTTTTGATGGATACTTGAGATAGACAAAGAAAGCCTGATGAAGGCAGTGGCTTTTAAGTGAGTCCTTGTAGGAGGATAATGATACCTTATAGGTATATGGTACTTGAAAATGTGTACAGCATTCTCCTACATTCCATCAGTGGAGCCTCATTAACAGCCCTGTGACTTGCAAAGGGATCATTATATCCATTTTAGGGATGAGAAAACTGAGACCTACAGAGGTTAATAAGCAAGTTGCTCATGATCCCACAGCTGGTAAATCACAGGATTGGACTTGGAATCCAGGGCTTCTCATTCCCAGTCCTTATCTCTCTCCACTGTACTTTGCTGTCTCACATACTTAGAATTTTATCAGTCAGAGATGAGACAGGGAGAGCACACCAGTTGGAGGAACCAGCATGAAAAAAGCCACAGAAGCAGGATTTTCAGAGAATGTTTGGACTGTGAGGTACCTATAGGAAAGTTGTCTGTGTTATTTATGGGACATTAGATGAGTCAGTGCCTAGAGGACTTTTAGTTCATTTAATAAAACATCAAAAGCAATGGAAAGGGGAGTGGATGTAGCTCAGTGGTTGAGTGCCTGCTTCCCATGTACGAGGTCCTGGGTTCAATCTGGTACCTCCTAAAAAAAAAAAGTGGAAAATTTTCTACCAGGGTTGCTGTGAACAGAGCTATTCTTTAGGAGTCGATTTCATTTGTCGGTTGTGTATGGAATGTATTGTAAGGAGGAATGAGTAAAAGCAAATAAATCCATTAAGTACAGTTGTCTACATTGGAGGCATTAGGCTGAATGAGGGGGGACGAAGGAAATGGACAGGAGTCACTGGGGTCAGCTCCACTTGGTGCAACAATTAGCTAGGTGCTGGGGCAGAGGAAGCAAGAACCAGGCTGTCTGAGGTTTCAAGACTGGGAAGCTAGCAGGAAAGTCAGAAGGAGAATGTTTGAGGGAGTGTATGTCAGTTTCCTCCTGCTGCTGTAACAAATCATCAGAAACTTAGTGGCTTAAAGCAGCACAAATGTATTCACTTAACAGTTCTGTAGTCAGAAATCAGACATGGGACCGGATGGCTTAGAATCAGGTATCCGCAGGGCTGCCTTCCTTCCAGAGGCTCTGAGGGAAAAGTCTGTTTCCTGTTATAGCTTCTAGAGACCACCTGCATTCTTTGGCTCGTGGCCCTGGACAGCAGTCACATCTCTCTCACACCTGTTTCCATCTTCACATCCGCCTCTCCTACCTCCCTCTTTCACTTATAAAGAGCCTGGGGATTACATGGGGCCCACCGAGATAATCCAGGTTAATATCCCCATTGCAAAGTCCCTTTTACCAGTAAGGAGCCTGTCCATGGGTTCCGGGGGATTACGGTGCAGACACCTCTGGGGACCGTTGTTCTGCCTTCCACGGGGACGGTATTGCTATGGTTTCAGATGTGGGTCTACAGCAGGGTGTACTGTTGCCATTCATGGATACCCCCAAATCCCACTTCTGTCAACAGTTTCCACCTGATACTTTGCTAAGACTTTCTTTAGAGTAGCTTACCAATAGCAAAGTGGGTTCAATGGATACTGGTCTTCTTGTGTTTCTCCTGCCCACACTTTAGGCAAGGTGACTCTCCAGAGGGTGGGATAGCCAGAGAGAAGAGGAGAAAGCGCATAAACCACATAATTGATCAGACTGTGTGGAACAGTTGAAGGTCCTTTGCTGGCAGTGAGATGGGGGTTGTGTCCAGAATTGGTGCTAGGAGTTATAGTCTGTCTCCCCCAGCCCTGAAATTTGAGCTAGACTCACATTGGGTTTAAATCCTGGACTTACAGAGACTTAGAAATGTAAAGGACCTTAGAGATCATCAGTCCTGCAGCTGTCAGCCTGGGCTGCACATTGGAATCACCTGCAGAGCTTTAAAAAATTCCCATGCCTGGGCCCTACCTCTGGGACTAGTGATTTGGTTGATCAAAGCTTCTGGGTGACTCTAATGTACAAGCAAGGTTGACAACCAGTGACTTAGGCCAACTCTTTGCCTCCAGAAGAGAAAACCATGACATTTACAAGTTAAAAGTAGGGCCCAAGCAGAGCCAGGACCAGAACCCAAGTCTCCTGAAGCCCAGCCCAGGACTCTTTCCACCACATCATCCTAACTTCTATATTCCATATATATTTTCTTTTTTTTTTTCGTTTTTTTAAAAAGATTTATTTTTATTTATTATACATCCCCCCTTCTGCTTGTTCTTGCTGTGCTCATTTTTCTTTGCGTTCCTCTGTGTCTGCTTGTCTCTCCCCGCTGGGGCGACCCACCGAGTCAGCTCACCGGTGCGGCGGCCCACTGCTTGTGGGGGCTCGCCCTTGCCCGCAGGGGCTCACCTTTGCCTGCGGGGGCTCGCCTTTGCCCACGTTAGCATGCCCCGCCTGTGGCGGCATGCCCCGCCTGCGTTGGCTTGCCTTCTCAAGGTGTTCAGCTGGTTCAAGGAGGCCCCGGGGACCGAACCTGGGGCCTCCCATGTGGTAAACCGGTGCCCTACCAACTGGGCTACAGCCGGCCCCCTTTATTTTCTAAAATTAGGTTGATGGTCAACTGAACTGTCCATGAGGGCAGAGACCACATCCTTCTTATTCACTGTCTGTTCCCAGCACACAGCAAGAGCCTGATAGCCAATGCCTGCTCAGCAAACCAATCGTTTACAGATTGAGCCGAAATCACTCACACCTGCTAGTGAGCAGTTTGCTGCTAATCAGTAAATACATGTCTCCGATGTTACTGTCACATTCCCTTTTTGACATGTGTTCTGGGGCAGATGGCAGCAGGTAACCCGCTGGCTTCATCTTTGTTCTCTTTGGTCTCCAGGACACTGTGTTACTGCTTTTAAAAGTGCTCTGAATTAAGAATTGATAATGCGACATCAGTGACATTTGCTGTTGTTGAAAATAGGATGGTCATAAGGTGTAAACTCCAAATTAAATTTCATCTTGTCCTAGCAAGATAGGAAATTGATTTGCTGTGTGAATTAAAAAAGAAATTAGTAAAGGTTCATTTTGATATAGATACCAGTGTTCATAAGCACGATAGCCTAGTGGTACTCTTCTTACTAATAATACACTTTAGTTTTAGGTTTATAGATAAATTGTGGGGAAGTACAAGGAGTTCCTATATCCCCACCCCCCACCCTAACACACATAGTTCTCCGGGGACTGTTAGTAACATCTTCCATTAGTGTGGTGCATTTGTTACAGTTGAGTAACCAATATTGATACATTACTATAAACCAAGATCCATAGTTTAATTAGGGTTCACTCTGTGTTGTACGGTTCTGTGGGTTTTGACAAAGGCCTAATGTTACATATCCACCATTACGGTATCATACAGAACCGTTCCACTGCCCTAGACCTGCCCTGTGCTCCACCTGTTCTTCCTTCCCCCGCTCCCTCTGAAACCCTGGCAACCCCTGATCTTTTTACTGTCTCTATAGTTTTGCCTTTTCCAGAATGTCGTATAGTTGGAATCATATAGTATGTAGCCTTTTCAGCCTGGCTTCTTTCACTTGGCAATATGCATTTAAGGCTCCACCATGTCTTTCTGTGAATTGATAGCTCGGTTCTTTTTATCTCTGAATGATACTCCATTGTGTGGATGTACCACCCGTTGTTTATCTGTTCACCTATTAAAGAGCATTTTCGTGTCTTTCAATTTAGTGCAATTATGAATAAAGCTGCTGTCAACATTCATGTGGAGATTTTTTGGTGTGGACTTAAGTTTTCTATTCCTTTGAGTAAATATCTAGGAGTCTGCTTGCTGGATCATTTGGTAAGCCTATATTTAGCTTTGTAAGAAATTGCCATACTCTTCCAAGGTGGCTGTACCATTTTGCATTCCCCCAGCAATGAGTGAGAGTTCCTGTTGCTCTAAATCCTATTCAGTACTTGGCGTTGGCAGTGTTTTGGATTTTAGCAATTCTTCTAAGTGTGTAGTGGTATCTCATTGTTATTTTAAGTTTTTAAATAAAATTTCTTTTATTAGAGAAGTTGTGAATTTTCAAAACAACTATGCATAACATACAGGATTCCCATACATCACCAACACTTCGCATTATTGTGGAACATTTGTTAAAGATGATGAAAGAACATCATCAAAATATTACTGTGACATCCATAGTTTACATTTGGTGTATTTCTTCCCCAAACCACCCAAATGCTAATACCATGTATTAGTATTGTATATTTGTTATAGTTTATGAGAGAACGCTCTCATATTTGTACTGTTAACCACAGTCCATTTTCCACCACGGGTTTCACCGCGTTGTACAGTCCCATGCCTTGTACGAGTCATCCAAAGTGTACGGCCAGTGACTCTCAGTTCCATCACAGAGTTGTGCTGTCATCATGTCAATTTTAGAAAGTTTTCATTACTCCAGAAGGAAAAATTCCGTACCCCCCTATTGTTGACCCTTAGCATGGATATAATACCTTCTTAATTCCTTTTTTAAACTGTATTTTTATTGAAATATAATTCACACAGCCATCACCACCATTTAATTTCCATTACCCCAAAAAGAAACCCTCACCTGTTAGCCAGCACCCCCAATTTCCCCTTCCACATCCCCTGGCAACCACTAATCTACTTTATGTCTCGATTTGCTTATTCTGGACATTTCATATAAATGGAATCCTACAATATGTGACCTTTTGTGTCTAGTATCTTTCATTAAATATGGTATTTTCAGGATTCACGTTGTAGCATTCATCAGTACTTCATTTTTTTTTCTATTGCCAAATAATATTCCATTATGTGGACATACCACATTTTGTTTATCCATTTATCAGTAGATGGACATTTGGATGGTTTTGACTTTTTGGCTCTTTGTGTATGTGTAGAAAAATGTTTTCAATTCTTTGGGGTATGCACCTAGGAGTGGAATTGCTGGGAATTTTATGTTTAGCTTTTTGAGAAACTGCCAAACTTTTCCTTGTAATACCATTCATTCCCTTTACAGATTACCTAGTGTGTGTATGTCTCCACTTAATTCTTATCTAATTTAATTTTTCCATTTAATTCACACAAACTTTTAAGATTACTGTTACCATTATTTAACAGAGGACTAAATGGAGAATTTTAGGTTATTAAATGATGTCGTGAAAGCGACAGGGCTAACAAATAATGAAACTGGAATTTTCGCCCATACATTTGGACCCTGAGCTTAGGGCTTTCCATAGTAGCACTATGTGAAGCAGCACTTACTAGGTGGGGTGAGTCATAGCTGCATTTTTCAGATTCATGCTGTTGCTGGGTTTGCCATCTGCTCTGTTTATTATTTTTAAAAGGTGACCATAATCATTTTCCTGCTTATGAAATAGAAATATGGGATTTTATAAAAGTGCAAACATTACAGTACAAATGACATAGAGAGTGAAAGCCCTTGTTATTCAATTCCCCAGAGAGCTGTTGGTCATAGCTTGGTGCATATTCCACCAAAAATTGTTTCGACACAAAAGAATGTATATTATCGTAATTATTCCTCTGTTTTGTTTTTAATCCATCTGCTGAGCATATTGTTTAGCTGCATTCTTATTTTCTTGTTAACTGTATATCTGGGACACCCTTTGCTGCCTCCTCCTTTCTAAGGTGGCCGTCCATCTGCTGGGAAAATGTGGCCTGGTGCAGAGCCCTCGGGTGTCTGAGGAGGAGGAGTTAGGCTCATGCTTCTCAAGCTTACTGTGGATGTGAGTCAGCTGGGAATTTTGTTGAAATGCAGATTCTGGTTCCTCCCGCTCCGGAAGGGGCCTGAGATTGTGCATTTCTCTTAAGCCCCCAGGTGGTGCTGATTCTGCTGGTCCACGGACCTGGTGGAGATTTAGGGGGTTGCTGAGGAGCCTCGTGGTGCTGGCGTCATTTCTCT
>PVKH010045702.1:0-10482 GCA_004027955.1 Chaetophractus vellerosus
CTTCAGGAGCTTCCTCCGAGTTGACAAAGCCCTTGAAGAGCTCGCGGCGACGCTGGTGCTGGCTGAGGGGCGCGTCGGGATCTCGGAGGAAGCTCCTGAAGTGGATCAGCAAGGCGGCGTTGGTCACTCGGCCCCCGGCCTGGCACAGAAAGTCCAGTAGTGCCTCCTGGCTCAGCTCCTGGGCCATCGCTGCCTTGTCCCCCCCGCCCCGGGAGCCTGCGTCTCGCCCTCCCGGCGCTCTTCTCCGCCAGCAGAAACCTTGGCCGGGTGTGTGTCACCTGCGCCCCGGGCCGCGCCACCCGCCTCCATCAGCCGCGGCTACCGGCGCTACCAGCAGTTCGCGAGGGCGCCAGGACGGCCGCGGGTCCCCCGAGGGGCGGCCCCTTGGCTCAGGCCCTGCGTGCAGCGGGGGTGGGAGAGGACGGCTCCCGGGTCGCCCTGGCGCGACGCGGGCCTGGCGCAGAGAGTGCCCGCAGCGAAAGTTCCCGGGATAGGTCGGAGTCGGTTTCACCTGCGCCCTGGCGACGCCTCCTTTCTGGCTCTGGGGGAAGGGCCGGGCGAGCCGCCTCCCGTTCCTCCGCCCGCGGAGGGCCACCTCACCGCCCACCACCTATCCCAGATGAGTCAGGCGGGTCAGAGCGGGGAAGGCGAGGGTGAGTGAGGGCTGGAAGGAGCGGGAGCCGGCCGCGAGCCGCCCTTGAGCCCGCGCAGCCGCTTCTGGCCCGGGAAGTGGAAGGCAGGTAGGCCACCGGCCCTCCTGTGGGTCTCGGCCACGTAGGAAACGAGAGCAGCTGAAGATCCGTTCCTGCCCTCTCCATGTGTAAGTTAGGGCTGAAGTCGGCGTGGACGAGAAGGTACAAATAACTGGCTTTCTGCGAACTGTCCCAAAGGTGCCTTTCTTTCTTAATGCTGTAGGGGAGTAATTTCGGATTCCCTGAGGCAGTATTGTGGAGAAAACTCACTTTGCATCCAAGTCTCTGTTGATATGGAGATAAAGCCCGGACCGCTCCTGGGCTCCAGTTCCAAGGATCTGAACACACCCAAGTCTGTATCTGTAAGAGAAGTCACCTGCAGATTATGAGCCAGTGCTGGTATCTGCCTTTCTTTTTCCTCACTATGTCTCAGGTTAAGTCGGAGAGGGAAACGCTACTTGATTGTTGCCCCGCAGCTAAAATTAACAAACTTATGACTCAAGAGTTAAAGTAGTAGATGCCTGCTATTACCTTGACTTACTCTGAAATTTGTCTTGGCTTAAGTGGTGAAGTTCTCTTTTCCCTAGGAATGTAAGGCTTCCTGCACACGTTCAAATATTGAGCATTTTGCAGGCTAGTCTGATTTGACTCCACTTCTCCAAACCATTGCCGGGCAGTGAGCTCCCCCTAATTCTGAGTACATTTGCAGACTAGGGCTGTTTTCTTCATTGGCATCTCCAAGACGGTCTTTACTGTTGGAATGACAGCATTTCCCCGCCTTAACAGCTGTTTTCCCTTCCTTTTCATTTTATCTTTCCATACCTTAACCCTGACCTTTCTCTTATGACCCTTTTGGTCTTTGAGTTGAGATCCTGCGTGCCTGTCACTGTTTTTATCAATCTTGTAGACATGTCCAAGATATTTACATTGTTTTATCTATTAACTGCTGTGGCTGGAAAGCCTCCCCTATTCTTTTTTTTTAACTTAGTCTTCCTGTTTCTTTGAGGTACATGATGTCTTGTTGCCCTCAGCCCAAACTGAGGGCAAATATGTCTTTTTATTTTCTTATCCAAATCCTCTCATGCCTCTTATATTTTCCATTTAAAGCCTCTATTTTTTTTTCCTTCCCTGTCACTTGCCACTCTTCTTTACTCCCCTCATCTTTCACTTTTCCTACTTTTCTCTATCATTTCTGATTATTTCACATGTCCCTGGCCCCACAATCACCCATATAGTTCAGCCTGGACCAATCACAGTGACTGCCACATCATCTGGGCTTTAAGTCCCTAAGACTACTGGGTTACTTTTCCATGAATGAATTGGAATCCTTGGCTTTAAATTACCTAAGCCAGAAAGAAGGGCTGGGAAACATTTTACACTGATATCTCTACATAACAAGTCTTTAGGTTAGTTATTGAAATAATGGTTTTGCATTAAATTAAGCTTCCCTTTGTATTTATTGCCTGGTATTGTGTATTGGTGGGATAAGAGGTGTATCCTTATCTCTTGATGGGACAGAGAGGTGTGTCCTTATCTAGGGAAGGAGGAGTCCAAATGGAAAACTCCCCAGTGGGCGTTTTGAAATAGTAAGTGGAAAGAATCCCTCTTTGGTACTTCTCAAAACATCTGGCTACAAAATAGGGGACTTGCAGAAAGAGGGGGAAATGAAATAGACTTGAAACACTTACAAGGACTAGGGAAAATGGAAGACGAGGCCACCAAACTCATGGTTGTTTAAATCAGATTATCTTTGAAGGTGGAATTAGTAGATATGAAGGAGTAGAAAGCAGGGAAAGAGAAAGGAAAAAATCCGACCACTTTAGATTTGTGGGTGCCTAGTATGCTTCAATGTTCAGACACCCTCTTATTCCCAGATTAAGGGGATAGTTAATTAGAAAGCCCTTCACCTTATCTCAGGAAGCATTTTCCTGCCTCCCTCATATGCAGCTTATTAGTTCCAAAAATATTTATAGAGCATCTTTGTTGCCCTGGCACTGCTGGAAAGAGTGCTGGAGTAACTCTTTTTATTGGGAGCAACAGACAAGAGAAATTGCATGAATCTGTGTGTTATGTGATTTAACAGAGACGTGCACCCAGTGTCGGGGAAGTCGAGGTGAAGTGCACAAAGGATGAATCTGCGTGTCTTAGTTTTCTAGCTGTTAAAACAAATACCATACAGTGGTTGGGTTAAACAATGGGAATCGTTGTTTACAGTTTTGAGGCTAGAGAAGTCCAAAATCGAGGCATCAACAAGGCGAAGCTTTGTGCTCCAAGACTGGCATTCTGGGGCTGGCTGGGTGCAGAGATCCTTGCTCCTTGACTTTGCTGTCACATAGCGACCTACATGGCGACATCTTCTCCTTTCTCTTCTGGGTTCCATTGACTCCAGCTTCTGGCTTCTCCCTTGGCTTTCTCTCTCCATAGCTCTCTCTCTAAGGCCTCTAGTAATAGGTTTAAGGCCCATCCTGATTCAGTTGGGCTGTACTTTAACTGAAGTAACCTCATCAAAAGGTCTTATTTAGGATGGGTTCATAGCCACAGGAATGGATTAAGATTAAGAACATGTTTTTCCAGGGTACATAACTCCAAGCCTCCATGGGAAACAGGAAAAAGTACCAATAAGAGGCAATTCCAAGTAGAAAAGACAAGGAAGAGCTTTTAAGGCAGAGAAAGGAGACAACAGCACAAAAGTACAGAGATATGGCTCAGCATAATGTGTTTGGGGAACTAACTGCGAACTGAACTGCTTAGCTTTAAGGAAGAGGATGTGTGTGGATGTGCTGGACATGAGAATGCAGAAGTAGGTGGGAGTCAGAAGATGAAGGGCCTTGGGTGAAGGCTTTAAAGAATTTTCAGGAGAAGAGAGACCTGACCAGGTTTGTACTTTAGAAAGATCACTCTGGAGGTAAACGCTGGTTTGGAATCATGACTGATGTGAACAAATAAAAAGATCACTTTGCAGAACAACAATGCATTTAACCAAACCCAAGACACCACTGGGCGTAGGGCACATTTTTATTTCAGAGATGTTAGAATATGGAAAAGCAAATGTGCCTTTTAAAATAGGTGAAATGCAGCATATTTAATAATATCTTATTTTTAGAAAAAAAGTATGTTTCTGTGTGTTTTGGGGGTAAGATTTGAGGACTGGATTAGAGCTGATTAACTTTGTTTTTGTAGCCTTATAAACTGTTTGACTATTTTACAATGAGAATATATTAGTTTTTAGCTTGAAAAAGACAGTAAAGAAAAAAAAGACATAAATTAATTACAGCAACAAAGAAATCTGTAACATTAAACCTTCAGGCTGGAGGAGGGAGATTAGGTTGCCAGTGGGGAAACCAGTCCAGCAATTACCCAGATGATCCAAGGAAGGGATGAAAAGGTCTGAGTTCAGCAGAGTCTGAGAGGGATGAGCAGATGGATTTGAGAGATATTTAGTAGGTGAATTCACCAAGATTTGGAGCCTGAGTAGCCTAGGGGGTGAACAAGTTTGGCTTGCTTCCATGTGTCTATCCCAAATAGCTGAATAGGTGATGTTACCTGGATAGAAAATACAGAAGGAGTAGGTTTTTGGAAATGGGAAAGATGGTATATTCAGTTTTGGACATAGTAAGTTTGGGCCATAAAAATAGAAATATCTAGAATGCAGTCGGCAATATAGGTTTGAGACTCCAGAGATGTGTGACAGCATATATAAATGACCATTTAAACCACAGGCAAGGGTAAAATTGCTCAAAAAATGAGACAGGAGGTGGGAAGTGAAGGGGTGGAGGGTGAACCCACATTTACCAAATAAAAAGAGGAAAAGAAACCTGCCAAGGAGACTTAGAAGGAGTCACTAGAAAGGGAAGAGGAACACTGCTGAGCATAGTAACACAGAAGCACAGAGGCAGAAGGAGGAACAGCTTTCTAGGGATGATGCCAAGTTAGATAAGAAGTGAAATATGACCATGGCTTTTTAGCTCTCTGGGGTCTGAAGTGGAGCAATTTCAGAAGAGTGGTAGGGACAGAAACCAGGTCACAGAGGGGTGAGGAATGAGTGGGATGAGAGAATAGAGGCAGCTGGTTAAAAAAAAAAAAACCTTGACCATGGAAGAAAGGAAAAAAGAGAATGCTAGATAAAAAGAATATAACTCACATAGTATAGGATTTTCTTTTTTGTGGTTGTTAGAAGTCATGTGATCATGTCTATGTGCTGAGGGAAAAGATCCAGGAAAGAATACGATGAAGATCTAGGGGAAGAGAGTAAATAATTGATATAACAGGGCTTGGGATAGAGCTGGAGTCCAGAGTTCAGGTGGAGGCATTCCCTGGGACAGGACAGAGGAGAGCCAGTTTTCCCACTGAGAACAGAAAGAAGAAAAAACAGCTGTTGCACTAGGTAGGGTAGGCTAAACTGGTATAACAAATAAACCCTAACTTGTAATGCTCAAACACAATGAAAGTTTATTTTCTCCTTATGAGATATTTTGGCCAGTTTTTACCGATAAACAGGGAGTTATTTTCCATGCAGTTATTCAAGGACCCAAGCTGATGGCAGGTCTACCATCTTCAACACATGGTTTCCATATCATCATCCAGATTGGTGGAAGGAGAAAGAGAATGGTAATGTGCACATGGGACATATTTACAGGCTAGGCATGGAAATGGAATACAACACTAATGCTCAAATTCCATTGACTTAATTTAGTCACATACCTCACTGCAAGGGAGCCTGAGAAATGAAGTCTAGCTGTGAGTCCAGGGGAGGAACAGCGTTTGGTAGACAGCAATTAGTTTCTCCCACAGCTGTGTATACAGAGTCATTTCATTTGTACATGGTGGAGCAGGAAGCTGAGAACTTTAATGCGTGAAGACCTCTATTTCCCCTGAGATGCAGAAGTAGATGATATTCACTGCATGTGAATGCTGGGGGGAGAAGCATGAATAAGGTTTGCATATTGTTTATGGATATTGGGAGAGGCATATAGGGTTGCCATTCAGTCAAAGGAACCAATTTAACACTGAAAGTGAATAGTGCCACCAGATCAAATCACTATGCGATTTCCTCCATCAGAGGACAATACTCTTGGGGTAGAAGCAGAGAAGGCAGGACTGTTCCAGGGTTGAAGGTTGGCAGGTGGGGGCATGGGAATTAGGAAGTATGAAAGAAGGTAGTGGTATGAGTGGATAGGGAAGGAAGTTAGGTCAGAAGGGGGCTAAAAGATTGGGAGAAAAAATTTAAGGGAGTATTGGTGGGGTTGAAAAGCAGATACAATGAGAGTAAGTGAATATGAAAGCTAGAAGGTTAGGATATTATGAGCAAAACATCAAAATTCTTAAGTTTTGGGGCTTAAGGTTTCCCAAGTTGAATAGTTTGGGGGTGATGACAATGTTCAGAGTATGACCATTTGAATGAAGGAGAGTGGAAGTGAAAGGCACTGGAGGTGATAGAAAATTGTGAGAGGGGGTGTTGAATGAGTCTTACACAGGAATACTGAAGTTATGTAGGATGGAGAGGAAACCAAGAGCCATCCATGAAAATCCTTAGTATCGGGGCATGAGTAACACAGTTGTCATTTTGCCAGGAATACTCACGCTGCTCCACATCAACAAATACACTCAACAAACAGTGTAATATTGCAATCTTGTGACTTACTCATGTATGTCACAT
This sequence comes from Chaetophractus vellerosus, assembly GCA_004027955.1. Taxonomy (NCBI): domain Eukaryota; kingdom Metazoa; phylum Chordata; class Mammalia; order Cingulata; family Chlamyphoridae; genus Chaetophractus; species Chaetophractus vellerosus. The sequence goes on from PVKH010045702.1 coordinate 6,349, forward strand.
ACCAGCTCACTTTCCATTATCTTCTCTGATCTTCAGATAAGTACGAAGGTGTGTAAATGGAGATCATTACCTTGCAGAAAGTAGCTCTCCTTGCTACTAATACATATATATTTCTTGTAGAATGTGCTCTGATATGCATATCCAAACCTCTACTGTGAATACAGACTGGTATGTCCACCCAAGAAGGTGGAACTGTCCAAGGTCAGTCCTCCAGAGAGGCAGATAGATCTCCAGGTGAGAGTAGAGCTACGGTGGAACTTAGAAAAGCAGTAAGGGAAACCAGGGCATTCTCTCACCCCTCCCACCCCCCACTCTCTCTCTCTGGCTTGAATTTCCACAAATTTGGGCACTCCCCAGGACCCTCTGAAGTAGAAAGTAGAAGCATTTTCATGTTGGGCTACAAGTTGAGGGCTCTAATTTATGAGCTGGATAACCTAATTATTTAGAGCTCCTTGCATCCATTTCTCTTCTCCTGTCCTGAATCTTATTCATTTATTTATTCATCAAATATTAACTGAGGGCCTACCATGTGTGTGTTCTTTTTCTGGGGCTGGGAACACAGTGGTAAACCAATTAAGATCCCTGCTGTTGGGGAAGTTATATTCCAGTGAAGAAGAGACAGACAGTAAACATAAAAACAAACAAGAAAGTATCACTAGTGATAAATTCTCAAATTCAAAAGCAGACTGATATGATAGAGCCTGACTGGAGAGCTACTCTAGCAAGGATGGATGGGGTGGGGAGGGGGGCTCTCTCAGAAAGCAGCAATAAGCTGAGACCTCAGAGATAAGGATGAGTCAGCTCTGTAAAGATGGGGGTTGGGGTGGAGCAGCATTGGGGAAGACCTTCAGATAAAGAGAATAGCTAATGTCAAGTCAGAAATGACCAGGGGCTAAAACTGGAACATAGTAAGAGAGAAAAGTGTACAGTGAGAAGAAATCAAAGTGGTGGGCAGGATTTAGATCTTGTAGGGCCTAATGGAATTTGGTTTTTAGTTTAAAGTGTTGGGAAGTCACTGGTGGTTTTTAATCAAGTGATAACGATTTATGTATTAAAAAGATCATCTGGCTGTTGTGTATAGAATAGATTGTAGTGGAAACTAAAGTAGAAGCATAAAATCCAATTATGCAGCACTATTGCAGAGGTCCTGACGAGATGGTGGTGGCTTGAATTAGCAAGGTGTGATGGAGATGTAGAGAAGAATTTAGATTTGGAAAATGTTCTGGAGGTAGAACCTACAGAATTTGGAGAATTGGATGTATGTTTACCAAGATTGGGAAGATTGAAGTAAGAGTTGGTTTACATAATTCATCTGTAATGACCCTATTTCTAAATAAGGTCACATTCTGAGGTACTGGGGATTAGAACTTCAACATATCTTTTGGCGGGGGACACAGTTCAATCTGTTACAACTGGGGAGCAGATGTAGCTCAGTGGTTAGAGCATCTGCTTCCCTTGTACGAGGTCCTGGGTTCAACCCCCAGTATCTCCTTAAAAAAAAAGGGGGATAAAAAAAAAAATGTGTTACAAGCCCTAATCTTACCTCCTCTCTCTGGAGAAGTTGACCATTTAATCCCTTTGAAATCTCTGTTTTGTCTTCTACAACCACTCTCTTCTAACACCTCTCCTTCCTCTCTGGCTCTTTGCTAGCTCTTTGTTCTCTTTCTTCTTTCCACATTCTCTGGTTCTGCCTGAGTAACTTTGTCTGTTTCCACAGATCATTTACCATCCATATGCTTATCATTCCCAAATCTAGATATGCAGCTTCCTAGAAAGAGAACAAACTTCCAAGCAATTGGTTTAGTCTTGGCTCTGCCCCTAATTGTCTCTTTAAATTTGGCTAATTTACAGCCTCTCTGGGCCTCAGTTTCTCCGTTTGTACAATGAAGGAATTGGACTAGATGCTTCTGAAGTTCCTTCCTGTGTTCACATTCTGACTCTAAACTTGGTGCTGCTTCTAATAATAATAGAAATATTAAGTTTGGCAGTGGATGGTGGTGATGGTAGCACACAACAATGAATGTAATTAACAGCACTAAATTTTATTTGTGCATGTAAAGGGGAAATTTTAGGCCTTATATACGTTACTAGGATAAAAATTTTAAAAAAAAAGAAATAATGAAACTTATTGTGTTCTCTGTGCCAGACATTGAACCAAGCACTTTACATATATCAATGTATTTAATTCTCCTAACAACCTCATAAGGTAGGAGTTGTTATTATCATTATTTTACAATAATGATAAAATCCTACTATTTTATAACCAGTAAGTGACAGAGCCAGAATTCAAACCCGAACAGTTTTATAGTCTGACTCAGCATCATTTAACCCTTTCTCTGTATTTACTACTTAAAGATCCTGATCCCTGTTATGCCTTTTTCACCTTAGTCCCATATCTCTTTTGCCTCCCTTGGACCCTTACTGCTTCCATTACTCTTCTCCCTTGTATCTTCATCATCTTCCTCTCACCATCTCCACTGGCTCTTCCCTTCCTAAAAAAGGCAAAACAAAAGCTAAAAAGCAAACTAAAAGTACCTTGCTTTGACCCTGCCTCTCCTAGCACTGCCTTAGCTCACTCTCATTCTGTACAAATGTCATCTCTTCGTGGAGGCCTTCCCTGACCATCTTGACTAAAGCATCTTCCCACCCCTAGGCACCTCCAGGCACTTCCACTTGGGGAAAGTTAAGCTTGAGATGCTCATTAGACATTTAATTGGAGATGTCAAATAGGTAGTTGCATATACAATTCAGGAGCTTAACTTTCACAGCACTTTACTCTCTACTACCAGAAATAAACTAAGTATGTGTTCATTTTTGTGTGGGCCCCTCAACCAGAACATAAGCTCCATGAGGGCCATGACTGTGTCTTGTTCACTGCTGGCAAAGAATTAGCTGTGGAGAGGATTTGGAGTAACAAGGTGTATTTGATTTCTGGAGCTGCTGTAACAAATTGGCACCAACTAACTGGGTGGCTTAAAACAATGGACATTCTCTCCGTTCTGGAGGCCTGAAGTCAAATAAAGGTGTGGGCAGGGCACACTTTCTCTGGAGTCTTTATGGAAGCAGAGCGTCCCTACTTCCCTCTTCCAGCTTCTGGCGGCTGCTGGCATTCCTTGGCTGCATCACTCCCACCTCTGCCATGACATGACCTTCTCTTCTGTTTTCTCTTCTATCTTGTACAAGGACACTTGTTGGATTTAGGGCCCACCTGGTTAATCCAGGATGACCTCATCTCAAGAGCCTTAACTTATTACATCTGCAAGGACCCTTTTTACAAATAACGGGACAGTCACAGATTCCAGGGATTTGAACTTGGACATTTAATTTTGGGGACCACCATTTAATTCACTACACAGAGGAACAGGAAGAAGTTTAGGAATGTCTTTCTTCAAACCCTATCCCTTCTCTATTATGGTTAACTTAATATTGGCCATCTAATTAAGATTCAATTCAGTTGTCATCCAATCAAGGGAGCCATCCTTGACCCACACCCCCAGTCCTAGTACATGCTCTTCCTATAATAACAGCAAATACTTATTTTCCACTTCATGGTTCCATTTTATAAGCGCTTTACACATATGAACTCAATTCTTTATATCACCTTATGAGATAGCTTTTATTACTATATTTGCTTGAAAGCTAATAATCTATTGTCTCTCTTCCCCAGTAGACCTCCCCCATGCAGAAGCAACCAATTCTTTGTTCCCAGCACATACCCCAGTACCTGGCATATCCAGTTTCTCCATAAAGACTGGTGGGTTGAATAAATGACTGAACAAGAGAAAGGTTGATGATAGACTGGGGAGAGTTCTGAGTATCAACTAAGAAATTTAGACTTTATTTTTTATTTTTTTATTTTTTTTAATTAATTAATTTATTATTTTTTTATTTCACATCCCCCTCCCCTTCTGCTTGCTCTTGCTGTGTGTCCATTCTTCTGTGTTTCTCTATGTTCGCTTCTTGTCTCCCCCTGTCCCTGCGGCGACGCACCAAGTCGGCCCTCCGCAGCGGCGGCTCGCTCCGTTCCAGGGTGGCTCCATTCCGTTTTCACGGGCGGCTCCGCTCCATGTTTTGCGGGCAGCAGTCCTCCATGTTTTTGCCGGCTGCCGGCTTCCGCTTCGCAGGCAGCAGCTC
>PVKH010045703.1:0-10474 GCA_004027955.1 Chaetophractus vellerosus
GATGGGGAGATTATCCTGGATTATCTGGTGGGCCCAACATAACCACAAAAGACCTTAATAGTGAAAGAGGGGAAAAGGAGAGTGAGTGTCAGAGTGATGTGAAGGGAGAAAGCATATCTTGATTATGATATGGGTGGCCCCAAGAATCTGGAAAAGGCAAGGAAACAGATTCTCCAGAAGCCATCAAATCTCAGTTTGGACTTTGATTCCTAGAATATAAAATAATAAATATGAGTTGCTTGAAGCCACTAAATTTGTGGTAATATGTTAGAGCATCAATAGGAAACTTATATAGTAAATTTAAGATCCTTTAAAAATCAGTTCTACAGAGCACATGTAGCTCAGTGGTTGAGTTCCAGCTTTGCATGTATGAGGTCTGATGTTCAATCCTGGGTACTTTCTTTAAAAAAAAAACAAAACAAAAAACCAGTTCTGATGACTCTTTGTTTAACATGGCTTCAGAACAAATAATCTTTTACTAGGAATGTGAACTCTAAAAATTCTCAATTTTCATTGTAAAGAATTTAAATGACATTGCAATATATAAGTATGTATTTCATCTCACCCTCCCTCTTTCACCTTCAATAGACTGCTAGGCACCCTTATAGGATATATATTGTTCCCTGGCTCATATGTAAATTTTCAACTAGTTCTGTCCAAATACAGCTTTGGTCAGGAGGTGAGGTGTCCCTGTACCAGCAGTGCCCAAACAAGGAGTCTAAGCCCTGCCCTCTGCTCAGGGCATCATAAATGAATAGTACCATCCAAGGTGGGGTTGTGCACTGTTGTGTATTTGGGGAATGGTTTGAGAAGCTTTACCATTGCATTCATAATGTTCTCCACAGGGCCAGTGGCAGAGTATTGGTTGTAAGAGGGTCTTTTGTTTTATGTAGACCACCTAGTGAAATATGAAGTATTTAGCAAAAAATGTGAAAGCCTCTACACTGAAAACTTTGAAATATTGTTGAGAGTAATTAAAGAAGATATAATAAATCACTATACTTTGTCTATTGAAGACTCAATATTATTAATTCTCCCCAAATTGGTCTATAGCTTAATTGCAATACCAATGAAATTCCATCAAGCTTTTAGGTTAAAGATTGGCAAACTCATTCTGAAATTCATATGGAAATGCAACACTCATAATATCCAAAACAACTCTCAAAATGAACCTGGTTGGGGGGTTAATACTACCTGATTTCAGGAATTACCCTAAAGCTGCAGGAATTAAAACATCATGATGTTGGCATAAAGATAGATCAGCGATAACAAATAGAGTCCAGAAATAGACACATATGGACAACTGATTTTTGAGAAAAGCCCAAATACAATGTGTTGAAGAAAGAATAGCTTTTTCAACAAATGGTGCCAGAACAACTGGGCATCCATAAGCAAAAAACATGACCTGGACCTGAAACTTACACTATACATAAAAATTGACTCAAAATAAATCATAGACCTAAACCTAAAACCTAAAATTATAAAACTTCTTTGCAGAAAACTTTTGTCACCTGTGTTAAACAATGAATTTTAGATACAGCTTTAAAAGCACAACTCATAAAATAATAAGTTGATAAATTGGCTGTCATTAAAATTAAAAAATTTTTGCTCTCAACAGACAATACTAGGATAATGACAAGACAAGCCAGATACTGGGGGTGAGGGGGGGATCTTTGTAAAAGATTTGTTTCTAGAATAGACTTGCATCTAAGATAGACCCTCAAAGCTCAACAAAAAGAAAACAAACAGATTTTTTTTTAAAAAATTAGCAAAGCATGTGAACAGACCCTTCAAAAAAGACTTAGGGATGGCAAAATAGCATATTAAAATGTGCTAAACATCATTAGTCATTAGGGAAATGCAAATCAAAACAATGTAATTCCACTACATACCAATTTGAATGGCTAAAATTTAAAGACTGTCCATACCAAATGTAGGAGAGGATGCTGACTCCTTCCCACCATCTTTCCTCCCTTACTCTTTAGATCCCACATTCAGTCCCCTCCCTGCCTACTAGCATCCCCCAGGCTGAGATAGCAGCCCCATCTTGGGTCGGGAATTTAGCAAGGTTCTAGGTGGTACCTTCTAGACATTTCCTTGATTGGGACCTTTACCTGGTTCTTAAACAGATGGCCAAATAAAGTTTTAAAAATGTCTTCTCTTGAAATACCTTTCACTTTATCCCATTCCATGGTTCCCCTAGGACCAAAAACTTCCATCCCACAGTGAGATTCTTGGACCACTCACAGAAGCCTGCAGGGGAAGGCCTTCATTAACTGAGCACTAATTGGGTGTCAACTAAATGTTAGACCCTCCTTTAAGCAAGGGGCAGCATCCTTAGCAATTCAATGTTCCTGCCCCATTGAGCCCACACCGGGAGGCCATGGGGCCTGACAGCCTTGTCTTTCCCACATATCAGCCCATATGGTCACCAGGGACTCTTGGTGGGCCCCATTGGTGAAGCATAGCCAAGAATGGATAACAGGTTATTTCAGCCTGAGACTGCTGTAATTAGGTGGGTTATGAATTGGGTAGGAGCATTTGGGAAGACAGTGGGTCTTGCTTTGGCTCAAAATGCTCAACATCTTGAATGAAGGCCTCTGGTGCCAAATGTGTTCTCATCAGAGCAAAGAAAGAGTGGGGAGAAAGTTCTTAATCCATGACATGAATTCACACATTAAATCTCTGCCTGCAATTGGCTATGGCCTTTGGCTACTAACTGAAAGGTTGGTGGTTCAGCTACCCAGGGCAATCATCCAGGGATCTCTTCATAATTTATCAAAGTCTTTCATCCCTACCTTCTTCTTTTAAATTTACAGATAATAAAGCTCACCCACTCTAAATGTACAATTCAGTGATATCTAGTACATTTATAGAGATTTGTGCAACCGTCAACCTAATCCAGTTTTAGAACATTTCTGCACCTTCCAAATTCCTTTTAGCCCCTTTGCAGTCAATTCATGCTCCATTTCTCAGCCACAAGCAACCATTAACTTGCTTTCTGATTCTATTAATGGTCTTTACTGGACATTTCATGCAGATGGAATGAGACAGTATGTAGTCTTTTGTGACTGGCTTCTTCCCCTCAGCATAATGCTGTGTGGTTCACAGTACAAGAGGGATCCACATCCTAATAAACACCCTGTATTTATCTGTGCTTTTGCACACAGCCAAAGAAGTGGGTGTAATGTGGCATCTCACTGTGCCTTTAATGAGCAATGCTCTAATCACTAATGACACTGAGAGCCTTGGTATATGCTTATGAATCATTTATATCAATTCTATGGTAACTGTCTATTCAAGCCTTTCCTGAGTTTTAAAACTGAGGTGCTTTTATTATTGAATTGAAAGAGTTATTTATACAGTGTGAATGCAAGTCCTTTATCAGAAATATGATTTGCAAATATTATCTCCCAATCTGTGGCTTGTCCTTTTCTTTTCTTAATGGTGTCTTTTGAAGCTCAAAAGGTTTAATTTAATGAAGTACTATGTATTAATTTTTTTATGGCTTATGCTTTGAGTGTGGTGTCTTAGAACTCTTGCCCTAATTCAGAGTTACACAGATTTTATCCTATCTGTTCTCCTAGGAATTTTAAACTTTTAGCTCTTGTATTTAGGTTTGTGATCCACTTTGAATTATTTGCTGGGTTTGGTGTGGTTTCAAGCAAAGTACCTCAGGGGAGGTTCGTCCTGCAGAAGAACGTGTAGTGTAAATTTTGTCTAAGTGTCTTTCTGCTCCTGGTCATGAAAATGAAATTTCCTTCTTCTGCCCCAGTTAGTGACTGGCCAGAGTTGGGTAAATGGGGTTGGTGGTCACAAACTCCCAGCTTATTTTGGATGATGTAGAGCAAAGTGACTCCCACAGCCTAAAGGCAGATTCCTCAGAAGAAAAACCACTCCCCAAAGATGGAAAGATGACCAGATGGTAAAAGGGTTCCCAGTTGATCTAGTTGAGCTCCTAGAAGGTCTCCTTCTGGAAAAGATAAAAAGGCAGGCTTGCACACAGAATCAATGCAGTCAAGCCACCTTTGAACAACAAGGAGGCTCTTGGGAGGCAACCCTTAGGCACCCCATAACAGTAGGCTAAGTTTCAATTTCAAGAGAAATTGAAGCCTAGTCATCAATATCAAGGGACCATCAGTGGATCATTCTCCTTCACCAGTCACTGTCCCTGCACTTGGGGGACTGTTGCTTCTCCCTTAGAGAAAGTGGAAGAGCTCTCCAGGATGGGAAATCAGTATTCTCTCAGTTATTGTGTGAGTCATTTCTAGGATTGGACTCAGTCATGTAGAAAGGTTATGTGTAACTTTCTAAGAAATGGTCAAACTAATTGCCAGGCTGGCTGCACCATTTCACATTCCCACCAATAGTACAGGAGGAATCCAGTTTCTCCACATCCTCAGCAACTCTGTATTTAGCTGTCTTTTTGCACATAGCCAAAGAAGTGGGTGTAAAGTGACATCTCACTGTGGATTTATAATGTAAGTCCCTAATAACTAATGACACTGAGCTTTTCATATGCTTATGAATCATTATATGTATTCTGTGGTAACTGTCAATTCAAGTCTTTCCTGGTTTTTAAAATTGGGTGCTTTTATTATTTTTATGGTGTGAATGCAAGTCCTTTACCCAAAATATGATTTGCAAATATTATCTTCCATTCTGTGGCTTGTCTTTTCCTTTTCTTCATGGTGTCTTTTGAAGCTCAAAAGGTTTAATTTTAATGAACTATAATTTATTAGTTTTTTGATGGCTCATGTTTGAGTGTGGCATCTTAGAACTCCTGCCTAATCCAAAGTCACACAGATTTTATTCTATCTTTTCCCCTAGAAGTTTTAAACTTTTAACTCTTACATTTAGTTCTGTGACCCATTTGAATTAATTGTTGGGTTTGGTGTGGTTCCAAGCAAAGTCCCTCAGGGGAGGTTCATCCTCAAGGAGAACCAGGAGTCTAAGTTATGTCTAAGAGTCATTCTGTTCCAGGCCATGGAAACTAGCTTTCCTACTTCTGCCCCAGTTAGTGATTGGGAGTGGGTTAAATGGGGTTTGGTGGTCACGCATTCTCAGGTTATCTGGATGATGTAGAGAAACATGGTTACAGTAGCCTAAAGGCAGAGTCCATGGAAGCAAAACCACTCCCCAAACAGGAGAAGATAACCAGATCGTAAAAGGGCCCCCAGTTGATCTAGTTGAGCTCCTAGAGGGTGTCCTGGGGAGGATGGAAAGGAAGGCTTGCACACAGACTGAACTCAGTAAACCCATGTCTGGAGAGAGAGGAGCAGACTCAGAGCATTACATAGGTTAGGAAACATTTTTGCCAACAGGAAAATAGTGGCATTTTGGGTTTTGTCCTTGGCAATCATAACTGTCTGTATCAGTAATCCAGGGTTACAACTGCAAAGGAAAGAGGGTTATTTGACTACCAAGGATCCTGCTAGATCTAGATCCAGTCTGAGCTCTGAGAAGCATTTGAAGGTTGGTTGAATTTTTCCAACCCAGAGACCCTATGTTATTAACATTTTTTGGGATTCCTGTGAGTTCTAAAGGTAGACAAGCACACTAATGGTGCTACTGTGAGTATACAAATAGAGTAGGAAAGCTACTATTACACAGACATACCATATTACTTAGCACCCTCCCTGCAGCAGTCTTAATGAAAATGGGAATGGGTGATTATAGTGCATGATAATCAATTAGGGGATAGGAGAAATTTGTAAGGATGGTGGATTAGTTAAAATTATTGTGTCCTCAGATTAATTTGATGGCATGTAAGGCAGGGACTCCACTGGAATTTTTTCTATGTTTGGGAAGTCAAAATGTGGGTGCAAATCAGAATGCAATCATATAAACCAATATAACTTAGATAATTTCTTGTATTTCCAACTTCACAAAAGTTTTCATTCATTTTCTCTGATCCAGTGGTCCCTGTTCCAGAACTAAACATACTTGTAACAAAGAATTGGATATCAGTGTAAAAGATACCATATCTACACCATAAAGTTTGGCAGTGTATATTCCCCATGGAGCTTTAGAGTGGGTTATGCTGTCACATCATGTATTAATCAGCCAAAGGGGTGCTGATGCAAAGTGCAAGAAATTTGTTAGCATTTATAAAGGGTATTTATTTGGGGTAGAATCTTTTTGTTTTGTTTTGTTTTAATTTTAATTAATTTTTTTATGATACATCAATTACATAAATGTTACACAGACATTTTAGGGGTACCCATATTCCCCACCTCCCACACCACCCACAACCTCCCACATATGCATCCTTCATCAGTGTGGCACATCACCTGAAATAGATATACAAATTTTGGGGCTTTGCCACAAAGCATGGACCACAGCTCAGACTGTACACCACCCTCTCTCCCACACAGTTCTGCATGATATATGATTATATAAAATGGCCTATATCCTCCATTGCAACATCACCCAGGAAAATTCCCAAGTCCCAAAAAAGCCCCTGTATTACAACTGCCTTTCCCTCTCCCTGTCCCCAAAGCATCCAGTGGCCACTGGCTCCACATAATTTTGTAATTTCTTCAATTGCGTGAATCACAAGAAGTCTATAACAGGACACCAGCAAGTACATTCTAGTCCATAGCTCTTCCCCCAAGCCCAAGGAGTCTGGGATGGTGATGTCCCCTCTACCACCAACTGAGAGGGGGCTTATAGCCTGTAGATATGATGAATGAGATTATCCTGCCTGCAATGCAGAGTACCTCCATTCCCCAGGATAGCCGTTGTCCATCATCATCTCCCCACTAGGTGTCCTGGGCGAGTCCATTGAGTTGTACAGTAGGACTTGCAGGTCCACTGAGCATCTGTACCCAGCTGGCACATGGACAGTACACAGACTCCACTCTCTGGAAGTACACCTAAAACCCTGGCATCACATAGAGGTTTGAATAGAAAAGACAGATGGACGATGTGCAGTGAAGACATATTTTGGTCAGACTCTGTCACTCTCAGGAGCAAGGATTCCAAATTAGGGCCCACTGGTAAGGCACCAAACTCTGGGGTTATCTTCCCTGATATAGGACCTGGAAGTCTCCAGAGCCCTTATAAATTTTGATGACATTCACCCTGTCCTGTGTCCATCACTGCAAGGCAATGGAAAACATTTCAACTGGCCACTAAATGCCCCTTGTTTGAGCCACTGTGTCCTGCTGGCTCAGCTCTTTGGATGACAGGGTTCACAGATACATGCAACATAGTGTCTTGGCTCACTGGTTCATCACCCACTTGGAACGGTCCCTGCTCCCAAGAGTTGCCCCGCTGTCTATTTCTGAGCGAATCAGACCTCCACCCACAGATACAATGCATTATGACAGGATGAAAACTCCCACAATCCCCAAATGCCCTCTCCAGATATGCACCCTCTAATGCCCCCCAACCTGCACCCCCAAGCTTTGAAACCTTCCCTTCACATTGCCACAAGAGCTATCTCGCTTCTGCAGTCACAATCTCTCACCCACAAGTCCCAAGTGTTCATCCGGTCCCTCTTCCACCCAAACAAAGTATCCCGGGCACTCCAATACACCCTTCCCAGTCTTCCTAGCCAACAGCCCTGCACCAACAAACCCAACAATATCACCACCCATCTGTCCCATCCCCCCAACACACAACCACAGTCCATCACATCACCACAGATTACGTCCCTATGGATGATGTCCCACAACTTTCTCTTCTCTTTCTCTTTCTTGTAAACCTATCTTTCAGACCCTACTTCTCCGGGACTGGTCAATTTCCTTAATTCATATCAGTGAGGTCATGTACAGTTCATCTTTCAATGCCTGGCTTCCTTCACTCAACATCAGGTCTTCAAGATTCATCCATGTTATCCCACGTGTTTACACTTTATTCCTTCTTACTGCTGAGTAATATTCCATCATATGTATATAACACACTTTGTTTATCAATTCATCTGTTAATGGGTACCTGGGTTGACTCCAACTTTTGGCAATAGTGAACAATGTCACTATGAGCATTGGTGTACATATATCTGTTCGTGTGTTTGCTTTCATTTCTTCTGGGTATATACCCAGGAGTGGAATCACTGGATCTTACAGAAGATTTATATTTAGATTTTGAGGAACCGCCAAACTGTCCTCCACATTGGCTGGACCAATCCACAATGGCACCAGCAGTGGATGAGGGTTCCCATTCCTCCACATCCTCTCCAATATTTATAGTCTGCCATTTTTTTTAAATAGCTGGCTTTCTAATGGGTGTAAGATGGTATCTCATTGTAGTTTTGATTTGCATTTCTCTAATAGCTAGAGATGTTGAGCATTTTTTCATGTGCTTTTTGGCCACTTGTATTTCTTCCTTAGAGAACTGTTTTCTCACTTCACTTGCCCATTTTTTAAATGGATTGTTAGTCTTTTTATTTTTGAGGTGTAGGATCTCTTTATATATGCAGGATATTAGGCTCCTATCAGATATATGGTTGCCAAATATTTTCTCCCATTGGGTAGGCTGCCTTTTTATTTTCCTGATAACATCCTTTGAGGTGCAAAAGGTTTTAATTTTGAGGAGATCACATTTATCAATTTTTTCTTTTGCAGCTCATGCTTTGCATGTGAAGTCCATGAAACCATTTCCTATTACAAGGTCCTGTAGATGCTTTCCTACATTATCCTCCAAGGTTTTTATGGTCTTGGCTCTTATGTTTAGATCTTTGAACCACATTGAGTTGATCTTCGTATAGGGTGTGAGATGGTGTTCCTCTCTCATTCTTTTGTACATGGATATCCAGTTCTCCATGCACCACTTGTTGAAGAGGCCATTCTCTCCCCACTGAGTGGGCTTGTTGGCCTTGTCAAATATCAGATGACTGTATATGCCAGGACTTATATCAGAACTCTCAATTTGGTTCCACTGGTCAATGTGTTTATCCTTGTGCCAATATCATGCCTTTTTTTACGACTGTAGCACTGTATGTTTTGAAGTCAGGTAGTTGATACCTCCCATTTCATTTTCCTTTTTCAATATGTCTTTGGCAATTCAGGGGCTCTTACCTTTCCAAATAAATTTTGTAGTTAGGTTTTCCATTTCGTTATAAAATACAATGTTAATTTTTATTGGGATTGCATTAAATGTGTAGATTAGTTTCAGTAGGATAGATATCGTGATGATATTTAGTCTTCCTATCCATGAACAGGGAATATTCTTCCATTTATTTAAGTCTTCTTTGATTTCCTTTAACAATGTTGTGTAGTTTTCTGCATATAAATCCTTAACATCTTTAGTTAAATTTATTCCTAGGTAGTTGATTCTTTTTGTTAGTATTGTAAATGATATTTTTTTCTTGATTTCCTCCTCAGATTGCTCGTTATTGATGTACAGAAATTCTACTGATTTTTAGCATTGATTTTATAGCCTGCAATGTTACTGAACTCCTTTATAAGTTTTAGCAGCTTTGTTGGAGATTTCTTGGCGCTTTCTAAGTATAGAATCATGTTGTCTGCAAATAATGAAATTTTTTCTTCTTCTTTTCCAATTTGTGTGCCTTTTATATCTTTTTCTTGCCTCAGTGCTCAAGCAAGTACTTTTAGGACAATGTTAAGTAAGAGTGGTGATAGTGGGCATCCTTGTCTTGTTCCTGGTCTCAGAGGGAAAGCTATTAGGATTTCACCATTCAAGATAATGTTAGCTTTGGGTTTTTCATTTATACCTTTTATCATGTTCAGAAAGCTTCCTTCTATTCCTATCTTTTGCAATGTTTTTATCAGGAAAGGGTGTTGTATTTTGTCGAATGCTTTTTCTGCATCTATAGAGATGACCATGTGATTTTTTTTCTTTCAATCTGTTTATGTGGTGTATTACATGGATTGATTTTCTTATGTTGAACCATCCTTTCATACCCAGGATAAAACCCACTTGGTCATGGTGTATAATGCTTTTGATATGTTGTTGAATGCGTTTAGCAAGTATTTTGTTGAGGGTTTTAGCATCTAGGTTCATTACAGAAATTGGTCTGTAATTTTCATTTCTTGTGGCATCTTTGTTTGGCTTCGGTATTAGGGTAATGTTGGCATCATAGAATGAGCTAGGCAATGTTCCTTCTATTTCTATTTTTTGAACGAGCTTAAGCAAGATTGGTGTTAGTTCTTTTTGGAATGTTCGGTAGAGTCCAGCTGTGAAGCTGTCTGGTCCTAGGCTCTTCTTAGTTGGGAGGTTTTTGATGGCTGAGTCTATCTCTTTACTTGTAATTGGACTGTTGAGCTCATCAATTTGTTTTTTCATTGGTGTAGGCTGCTTGTGAGTTTCTAGGAATTTGTCCATTTCCTCTAAATTATCATTCTTGTTAGCATATAATTTTTCAAAGTATCCTCTTATGATATTCTTTATTTCATGGGGTCAGTAGTGATATCCTTTTCTCATTCCTTATTTTGTGTATTTGCAACTGCTCTCTCTTTTTCGTTTTTAGTCTGTCTAAGGGTTTGTCAACTTTATTGATCTTCTTGAA
>PVKH010045704.1:0-10476 GCA_004027955.1 Chaetophractus vellerosus
TAATCAATGTATCCTAAAAATGTATATAGATATATAAAAAATAAATAATTAATTAATTAAAAAACAAACAAACAAAAAAACAAAAAAACAGTGGCCCAAAGGGGAGACCCAAAATTACTTATTAGTCTTAATGGCCTGCCTCCCTGTCCCCAGAAGGAAGAAACACTGCCTGAAAAGTAACCATGCTACTGGCCATGGTGACCACAGAGCAGCTCTTTATTTGCTGCCCCAGAAAATCTAAGTGCTATGAAATAAGATGGACCAGGGAGAGCTGGAACATTGGCACTGCCTTCATTGAAGAAACAATGAATGGTTCCATTGGTAGGGAATATTTACCCAAAAAGTTAAATCCCAATAAGAGATCCATCCACCCCTGAAAGGATTCTACAGTAGACACAAAGTTGTCTGGGAGGAAGACCCTTCTAATATTCAAACAAAACAATGCTATTAGGCAAAGGGCCACAGTTGCTTTTCAAAGGACTATCACAATTCACTGTGAGGTATAGGGAAAGCACAGACTCCAATGGCCTGCAGTGAGGAGAAATGATTTTAGATTCAAAGGAAAATAAACATAAAAGGCATGGGACACACACACACAGTTGAAAACTGTCAGAAAATCTAGTTCATTCAGTGCAAAGGTAAAAAGTATATTTGTGTACAGCCCCTGGGAATCTGGTCTACAGTTTAACTTCCTCAATTTGTTTAACAAACCTAAGAAATAAACTTTCTTCACCCACATGCTTCCCTACTTAAATCTAGTTTCAATCAGTAAATCCTATTATATTCCTTTGATATTTGATAAAACATTTCTATCACATTTTGAATTATGTGAATCCCAGAAAAAGATTATGTTCTTAAACTAATCTATTCCTGTGGGTGTGGGGCCCTTTGATTTCATTTTTAAATTCGGTTGAGGGGTCTGTGATTAGATTACTTGATAAGAATGACTTAGGGCTTTGGATTGGACTGTGTCAGTGAGGTATGAGCCAGCTTGGGTCTCTGCCCTCTTGCTGGGTCTGATATAGACAGAGACACACACACACAGGAGAAAGGAAGCTGCCATTTTTGATCCTGCCGTGTGAGAGAAGGCTCCAGGTTTGCCTACGGCTGCAGAAAGGCAGAGAAACCCTGAGAGACTGAGAGAGGAGGCCCATAAAGAGACAAGCCCTATGCCTGGTTGCCCACAGTTTAGCTCCGGGAGATGGCAGATTCCAGAAGAGAAGGCAGGGACCTCAGCAGAGATGGGAAACCATCTTGCTTCACCATGTGGCAAGACCCCAGGATCACTAGTAGCTGACTTTGGTGAGAAAGCCTCTCTGATGGTGCCTTGATGTGGACACTGTATGGCTTCAGAACTATAACCTTTTACCCTAAATAAAATCCCCATTATAAAAGCCAACCCATTTCTTGTACTTTGCATTGGCTGCCCTTTGGCAAACGAAAAAATTCCTCTTAAACTTTTTATGTAAAGAAAACACTGAAATTTTAGGACAATTACAATAAGTTTAAATAAAAGTAATTGCCTTATTTATAAGAGAAGTGACTTAGAAAAATACCACTAGACTTTAAAGAAGAATTAATGAATTACTTGAAGTTATACTGCTGCAATATTAATGCATAATTATTATCTGGCATAGGAAAGAGCAAGATGCTGCCTTCGATTACCAGCAGAATTACTTCTCTCAAAATAGGTGAGAATGACAGATGGACTAGAGGTAGCTGTTGCTGTTGTTAAACTACTTTCATAGAAAACAGAGCCAACGGTTGCTCAATTGTGATACACTTTGCCACACAATTTATTCTTCTTTCCCCTGAACCAATAATCAAGGAACTATTTGGGTAATTCATTTATAGAAAGACTGTGGTTGTTGTAACTATTTCAATTGGTTGAAAACCAGCCAATTAAAGTAAAACAAACAAAAAACATTGCTGAGCACCAATAAACATAGAGTCTGTACATTTCACACCAACTTTAGGGTGGCGGAAAATGAATTAAAAATTATTTTGCTTGTTCAAACAGCACAGCTGAGAGTTATAACTGAACGGGTCTATGGAAGTCATCTGGTCCAAACTCCTCCTTTTTCTAGGTAAAGAAGATGAAATCAAAGGAGCAAAAGGAGTTCTCTGGGGTTGCATGCCAGTTAGTGAGAAAGCTAAGAGCAGTGCCCCAGAATCCTGGCTCTCCTACCTCTCTTGATTTTCTGAAATGAGCATGCTCCTAGGAAGGAGGCAGATGCCACCAACAGATATGACAATGGAATGGCACTGTTTTTACAAAGGTCATTCCAATAAATAAGAAACTGGGCAGCACCCACATGCCTTCTCTTCTATTAGGTTCTGCCTACTCTAGGGTAACCCTGTGGCCCATTCCTGCCAAATCTCAATCCAACAGTGTTAGGTATTAGAAACGCCATGCCAGGGCCACCCCAAATCCTATAGTTGGTGTCAGCACCACCCAAGAGGCCTCTCATCTAATGCCTGGCAATTGAAGCCAGGCTGCTCATTGGCTTTTGTCAAGGCTCTTGGTGCACATGGTCCCTACGTGATAGAAGGCAGCCTGTAGCTCTGGCCCTTCACCCCAGAGAGCTTAGAATCTACTTCTACTTTCCCAGCCTTCTCTCAGTGTGGTATCTGTAGAGAGAAATGTGGCTGTTTCTCAACAGTGACAACTGTGTGACCGCCCAGATATCCCACGCCACATGGTTCCACCGCTCAGATATTTACAGCAATCTGATGTGTACTTTCTTGTTCATGCCCCTTGGAGCTGTGATGTGGCCCCCATCGGATGCTCTAGACACAATCCACAGGGCCAAAAACTTCCATTCCTAACAACCCCACAGGGCCCCGCTCTGCTTCTCTGCTGGCTTGGCTGGCCCTGCCCTATGCTGGGCCTGGCTCTGCCTTGCCTGTCCTCCCAAGTGACAATATCACACCTCTTAGGACACATTCTTCCCTTTCTCCTAGAAGGGAGAAATTGCTGAATATTTCTGCATGTGCAGGAGAGGCATCTTTGCCTTCAAGCAACTAATGTCATTGTGTAACATTCTGAAAACTGAATTATAAAAATGCACTAGGAAAAAAAATGCACTAGGGCAATGGTTCTCAATCTTCTTTCTGATGACACCTAAGATGGATGATGTGCACCTGCCTCACACCCTCCCAGATACATCTGTGATGTTGACAAAGCACTACAATAGCTTGTAACCAGAGCAACCACTACTGGTACATCATTCACCATGGGCTACGGCATGGAAAGGTGGGCTGTGGACTGCGTGCAATTTCCAGTACACCAGGAATAACACTAACCCTTGCGTGCATACTCAAGGAAGTATATTTGAGTGCAAGGGACAGTGATGTTATAACAGGGACGACCTTGACTCTGATCTAGCTTTTAGAGAGGAAATACCTGCGAATGTTTCACTTTCAATACACCCACAATGGCAATAAGAGAATTGACTAAATAAGCCTCTGCAGGCAGAGAATCCTTTTCTAAAGCTACTAAGCGGCCCCAAATTTACTTTTTGAATGAAACTGTACTTAGACCAGTTTTGGATTCTCTGAAAGAGCATCCCATAGGCTCCTAGGCTCTGTCTGAGCCTCCCAAAGTGTACCTTTAGGTTCTACTTCAGGATGGATCACAGCAAGGGGCTTGGTTAATGTTTTCTTATTCAGCATCATGGCCCAGATCATCGAGGCATCCAGTAAGGTGCAGGCTTCGTCGGGAGGCACACACTGCAGACGCAGAACAAAGCACAGAGTCAGGGTCATTGGAAAGGGCCACTGCCATCTCAGCCTGCACAGCTGTCCTGTAGTCCCTTATCAGACAGTTCACAGCTGTTTACTGAAGAAAAATGGGAGAAGTGAATGTTTTTCAGAGAAACCCAAATAATCTGGGAGAAATAGTGGCAGATTCAGTGCATTCTCAGCTGCATTTGAAGATGCAAGTATCATACTGGATGGCTTGTAAATGATATCTTTTTTCTTCTTCCCACAAAACAAGTGAGGTTTTAGCATTATTTAGTCTGAAAAACAGATAAATCATATGACTAATGTTGGCCCTTCACCAAGCTAGCTTCAAATAAATGGTTCATTTTCATGATTTGTGATTGTGGGAACCTATATTATGAAGGTGAAAGATTTTAGTTGTCCAAATCATTTCTGATTTTTAAAAATCCTGGTATAGGTACATGCACCATGAAACCTTCCAGGGTCATTTTTTAAATCTTTTTATTTTATGGCGTATGAATATGTTCAAGTGTTCATGGGGCATTGCCTTGTTGGGTGGAGCCCCACACAATAACCAAAAGAATACTGAATTCCCATCCTGGGAAGTCCTGCTACATCCTCTAACAGAGTGGCAAGAATCCCCCAAGTACATGGGCAGTGCCTAGTGAAGGAGGACAGACCATTACGCCAGGCCCTTGATATTGATGGTTGTACTTATGAACCTTTTCTTGTGAAACTGAAACTTAGCCTAGTATTATATATTGCCTAAGAGTTACCCCCTGAAAGCTTCCCTGTTGTTCAAAAGTGGCCTCTCTCTAAGCCAAACTCAAATTATCTGCTTTTAATGTTCTAAAGTGCAGGTGGCTGAGGAGCTGTGCCCAGGTGTGCAGGCCGTGAGATCAGTTGCTTCTAGCAATTTTAAGGCCCCAAACTCAAAACCAACATGTCCAGGGCCACTGTATCTGTTTTGGAAAAGAAAAAAAAATTGGGGGGCCGGCTGTAGCCCAGTGGATAGGGCGCCGGTACACCACATGGGAGGCCCCGGGTTCGGTTCCCGGGGACCTCTCCGAGCAGGCAGACTGCCTGAGAAGGCAAAGCCACCATGGGCGGGGCAGAGCCGCTGTGGGCAGGGCAAAAAGCCGCCATGGGCAGGGCAAAGCCACCACAGGCAGGGCGAGCCGCCTGCAAACGGAGCAAAGCCACCTGCAAACGGAGCAAAAGCCACCCGGGAACGGAAGCAGAGCCGCCCACAAGCGGGGCAAGCCGCCTGCGCAGTGAGCTGACTTGGCACGTCGCCGCAGTGGGGGGGAGACAAAGCAGACATAGAAGAACACAAAAAAATGAACACACAGCAAGAGCAAGCAGAAAAGGGGGGATATGTAACAAATATATAAGATCACATTTCAGTACCTTTTTCTTTAAAATAACTTTGGCTCCTTGTCTATGCTCATCAATAGGTGAAATGCTAATGGAATGACACCTAGTCACACTTGTTGGAAGAAGAAATGTATTATTTTAAAAGTCTATAGCAAGACACCTAGAAAAGCTGATTAGCTTCCAGCCACATCAATCATAAAAGAGCAGACTGGGAGCAGATGTGGCTCAAGCACTTGAGTGCCCACCTCCCACATGGGAGGTCCTGGGTTTGGTTCCCAGTGCATCCTAAAGAAAACAGACAACGAGCAAAGACAACAATGAGAAAAAAAAAAAAAAGCAGCAATGGATATCTAAAAAATAACGATGAATTAAAAAAAAAAAAAGAACAAACACTGGCTTTAGTGTCACTGCTGCTCTGAGCAACATGCAAGTCAGATACATATTATAAGAAGATCCTCTCCACCTCTCCCCAAAAAGAAAAGTTTTTACAAAAAGTCTTCTCATAGATGGACTCAACGGATATTTCTGTGGAGAGACATCATTGAAAAGATCTGCATCTTAGGAAAAGTCTATATGATTTTATGTCTAATTCACAGGGTCGCCCTGGGCAAGACACAACTCTCTGGGTCTCAGTTTCATCAATGAAAGACAGGGTTGGATTTGATCTGTCTCTTGTCAAAGAAAGCACTCAGAAGCCACTAAGGCTGGAAATATTAACTATAAGGCAGCAAACAGGAAGATGGTGATAAAAGCTCATTCTAAGCCACTGCTCTATAAATGGTGAATTGTCTACTGTCTCATTTGCTCCTCCAGCCAGGAGGGAACTCAGGGTCTATTATCTCTATTTTATAGATGAGGAATTACAGGTTCTGTGAAGTCAAAAGGACTTGCTTAAAACCAGTCCCGTTAGGAAATAGCAGGACTTCCTTCTGAAGCCCCCATGCTCCATCCACTGCTCCTGGGAATAAATGGCTACTTTAGTATCACATTAGATGTCATGCCCTGGGACTCAAGAGTGTTCTGGAAGGAAATATTAGCAATTATTTCTTCAGGTTAACCCACTGTGAAGCTGGGCTGCTTGAGGCCAAGCTCAGAGAGAGATCGCAGCCAAAGCCACCAGCAACGAGCTCCAGGGAACTGCCAGGCCTCCCCTCCCAGATTCCTAACTCCTATTTATCCTTCTGCTCACAAGAAGCATCTGGGTGCCACAGCCAAGCAGTAAGGTCTCTGTGGCTCTCTATCTCTGTTCACTGAGCCCCAATCTTGGTAGCTGCTGGAAGGTGAATGCCCACAAGGCCAAGGAATCAATGTTTCCAAAGGCAACCTAATGGATACAGATGAAATAGCCTCCTATATACCTGCTCCCTGTTGATTATGATCAGATTTGCTGCATTTTCATATGTAAACAAAATTCTCTTTGGTGTTACAGGAGAAAAGGATACCCAGGGGAATATAATGATGCAAATGATTCAGATCAATTGTAATCTATCTGATAACCATCATTATTCCTCCTACTCCTATACCTATCCCTTACAACCTATACAATAAATGAGGGAATTCCACACATACAACACATTGCTGATGATACACTTTGATTCTTAAGACTTCTGGACATTGATACATCACTGCTAAGGATTAGAAGTCAGTTTACACCATGAGAGGTATGTACACATGAAATTATATACAATTATGGCAGATCACCAAAAAAAATTATGGCAGAAGGCCCTTTCCTACACAAAGCTGACCTGATGAGATACCATAATTAAACATGTAGATCCACCCAGCAGCCACTCCAGCAAGGTCAAATGGTTCTGATTTCTGTTGTGGCAAAAGAATGTATCGCTTCAAAATGGGGAGTGAAACAAAGCAAACATGATGAACTGGTATGAAACCGAGAAAAATTAAAATATTTGCTAGTTTCCTTAAAAGTCCTCCTGAGACAAGGCAACCTTAAATTCACACAGAGAAGGTCAAAAAACAATTGCAATACAAATCTCAGTGGGGCCTGGAAAAAGTAATCCCCACACTGAACTTGTCCTTTTGGTTCTCTGTATTTTTGGCACTGCACACTATCTAAATAGCAAAGATAAAGCCAGATCTCTCCCTCAATGGAAAACAATCTTGATTTATCACCCGTAAGGTATGACTAAGTAGCATGCGTGGAAAAAAAAAATCATACTGTCAAGATTTATTCTCTAAGATGCCATAAAACTCACAGCTCTCTGATAACACCGACTTTATTATTTCAGTTGGTCAGTTCCAAAACCAAAAACCTCAACCTGCAGTAACTTGTGATTAAAATTCTGCAGTAGGTCACTGCCTCACCTCAAAATGTCAGAGTCCAAATGGATGAAGGCCTACTAACCTTAGGCAACTTCAGGGAGCTCTCTTCCACCTTGGTACACAATGTCAGTTCACAATGCAGGAAGAGCAGTGAGGTGCTGAAGATGGGCTTAAAAACAAAGCTAAATCGCTTCTTATCCTTCTCAGCTTGCGGAAGAGGAAAATGTACTCTCTTGGGATTATAGAATTTCACAGATTCATCTGTAGGACAAATGTTCTCAATGATAGTGTAATCAGACATTCTATCAGAGTTTGAATATGGAGAGATAAAGCATGTTTGGATGGCGAATCCCAGTTCTGGGTCAGCCTTAGTAAGAGACACCTAAAAAAGAAAAGAAAGATCAATTCAGAAATGAGTTAGCAGCATACTTTCACATTAGATATGAGGCCAAGATACTGGCCTAGCCCTTCTGATTAGAGACAGTGTTTTATTTTCATAACAGATTTACAGTCTTTCTTTTTACAAAAGTAATTTATTGAAGAAAGAGATGCTTTCCATTTAAACTTAGCATGGATGGTGACAGTGAACCATTTATTTTGTTCAGCCTGCAAGATTCAAATACAAACAGAGTAAGACTCTTGAACCTTTCATAAGTTGTCTGGGAGATGAAAATAAAAGCATGCTGTGCACATAAGGTGAATTTTTCAAAATGAATAAAAACAACAATAGGTAAAGCCCCCTAACGTCATAATAATATTTCCTTTGTAAGGCATTTTAAGAAAATGCACAAAAGAGAGGACAAAGGCAGGGAGGACTGAGCCTCTAAACTAGAGCAAGTCAGTCGGCGTAAGCTAAAGCCTTACAGTACAGCTCTAGATTCATCTAAAGCTCTGCTTCATGGCAAGCAGGCAGAGCTGGTCTCTGGTGCTGGATGTCAGGGACAGTGAAATCTGGTGGAGATTACAGACCTGGCAAAGTGTTGCAACTGCTCATAGGTCCAAACCAGGCTTTGCCAAGTACTCTCCCTTCACTCTTTAAGCCCAGGGGTATTTAAGGGGAATCTAATCTGGAAATGTTTCCGATTCATTTATATTTCCCTCTTTAAAAATTTGTATGGGCTATGTGCCAACCTCGTTAAGGTTTGTTCTTTTCTTTAGAAACAGGAAGTAGGTTTGGCCAAGTGTAAACAGAATTCAAGCCTCAACTATCCTGAACTCAGCTAAAAACCCTGGACTAGATGGGATTCTCCATTTGGTGACACATGGATCGTTGCATGAACTCTCTCTCCTCTGTGCGCAGCGCCTGGTTCCTTGACTAAAATTAGGATCAGAATAAACTTAAGCACTTTAGAAATAAGGTTACTCTTTAATCATATGCCAAGAGTCCCAGAATCCTTTCAAAAGACTTGGAGATATAAGCAAACTTTCCAGTCTGGAATGCTCAGGAGAAATCCCTGACATGGCATAGGACTTTTAAATCCAGGGCACTATTATGAAACACCGCTGCGCAGTTAACAACAGGGCATTCAACAGGGAAGACGAGGAGGACACTAATAAAGGGAATAATGATAAAGTCACCTTGTGGCGCTTTAAAACTGACAAATAGAGCTTTTGCATACACTTACTAATTCAACCCTTTAGAACAATCTGAGATAAATAAGCTCATCTCCATTTTATAATTGGAGGGAAAATTGCACACTCAGGAGATATGGCTTGCTCAAAATCATATGCAGCCTAAGTACTGGGTAAAATCAAGGCTCAAGTTCAGGTCTTTTAACCCCAATCCATTCTCTCTCTACTACATCACGGTAGCCACAGAATCAATTCACCCATGCCCAAGATGAGGACCCTCTGTAAGAAATTTCGTAGGAAGTAGTACTTCTGAAAATATTCACCTATTTTTGCAATATTTCTGAAAAACAAGATATTTTTATCTCAGGGTGATGGTGAGTTACATATATTCCATTACTAAAAAGCGCTCTTTAACATGAACTCAAAACTCAGACTGTAAAAACATATGACAGAGCAACTGCAAATCTTTCCTCTAAACTCAAGGAACATATGTAATGGCAGAATGTCTAAGGTACCCCAAAAAACTGTTTTGAAGGAAAAAATATTATAAACCTTTTAATATAAAATGTCCTGGAAATGAGTAGTCAAATGGCGGTAGGCTTTGAAGCGAGAAGGCCGGGAAACCTCATGCTCTGCTCTGTTAGATCAGCTTGTATGCTGAGGATCCTGAGCCTCAGTTTCCCCACTTACAGTATAAGAGCACTAATACCTAACAGATACAGTTACTGTGAGAATTAGCAAAATAAACACAAGCAAACAACACAGTTCCCAGCTATTCAATAAATGCCAGCTATCGGTAGTATGCCAGATTTACATATTTTTGGTCATAAAGTTTGTTTTTAATTCCCCCAAGACAAACAAACTAAAAGAGAAGCTGCCATTGTATACCAACAACCACCCAGGGATGGCCACGAAACAGGTGGCAAACTGATAATGTCTTGGGTTAAAGGAAAGGACTGTGGTCAAGAGGTAACAGAAGATTCTGGGAGGGCATGTGAGAAAGAAAGAAGGCTGGGAGAAGAAACCTAGAAATAGTTCTTTAGACCAAGTCAATGATTTAGTAAATTTTACTTAACCTAAGTAAAAAAATTTTCCTATAAGCACTGATGTCCCAACTGGAAAATAAAGATTAGGCATGGCTGCTGTCCTATTTAGCAAAACATTTAGAGTTTCACTCTCATATTTTAAGTTGTTTAAAACAATTTTACAATAAAGCAGTTTATAACATTCTCCCCTCTCCAAACTCTCCTCAATATACTTGATATTTAAAATGGAAGCAAAATTATTTAGTCTACTTCTTTTTCATCAGTTGACAATATCTTGGACCAAACTTAACTATCACAAACATAGATGATATATGAAAAGATATAAATAGAGAACAAGAATGAAAAGATGAAAGGAGAAAAACAAAATGTAGAAATTATATCATTGATGTGAAGACAGTGGCCCCTGGAAGTGCTGAAGTCAGGGAGAGGGAAAAAGAGGTGTAATATGGGAGCATTTTCGGGACTTGGAATT
>PVKH010045705.1:0-10482 GCA_004027955.1 Chaetophractus vellerosus
AATAGTAACTTTACAATGGGGAAACCTGGCGAATAACACTTTAGCCAAGTGATCAATGTTAACATAAGTAGCAATAAATCATGCTAATATCATGTTCTCCTTGATATGCTGCAATGAAAAGGGCACTTCATCTTTGTGGTATTCTTCCCAAAAGTCCATAATACCAGGCTAATCAAGAGAAACCATCAGACAAACTCAAAGTGAGGGTTTCTAAATACCTAATCAATATTTTTCAAAGTGTCTTTCTCATGAAAAACAAGGAAAGAAATTGTTACAGATTGGAGGACACTAAGAAGACATGACAACTAAATGCACTATGGTATCCCAAATTTAATCCTGAAACAATAAAGGACATTAGAGAAAAACTGGTGAAATTCAAATAAAGTGTAGGTTAGTTAATAGTACCATACTAACAATAATTTCTTCATTTTAATAAATGTGTCATGGTTATGTAAGATGTTAACATTAGGGGAAGCTAGGTGAAGATATATAGGAATTCTCTGTACTATCTTTGAAATTTTTCTATAAATCTAAAATTATTTCAAAATAAAAAGTTTTTTTTAAAGAGACATTATCAGACTGGCAAATATACTATTTATAAGATACATATCTAAAACATGAGGCTAGAAAAAAAGCTGAAGGTGAAAGGATAGAAAAAGATGTTATGCAAACACTAACCAAAAGATATCTGGTATCATTATATTAATATCAAAGTAGACATTAAGATTTAAAGCATTTTTACAAATAAAGATGAACCTTTTATAACGAAAGGTTCAATTTATCAGGAAGATGTAATAACCAGTGTACACTGTTTAGAATTGTTTTATCTTCCTGATGATTGAACCAGGATCTGTTCCAGTCTATGGAAATCATTCTGCTTTATCATTGCCCATGCCAGTCATCCTTCAAAAATAATCCTATCTCCCAAGTACCACCATTGGCTTCCACCGGGTTTGTTGTGAATTTCCCTTTGTTTGGCACCATAGAGATCAGGCTTGACATACCAGGAGGGCTACACTGATGCCCATCAGTCATTTCACTACAGCTCCCATAAGGTGCTCTCCAACCCTATGTATCCCATCCACACCTCCCAATCCCACCAGCCAAGGATGGCCTTTATAAGAAAGATTCATTGAAACTACTTACCATGTTCAGGTAAATGACTTAACACCTCGTTTAGTACAGCATTAGCTCCATGAAATTCATTATTGATCAATAATGTCTCAAGATCAGAGACATCAATTTGGTCATTCTGGAGAATTTGGATAATAGGTAAAAGTAGCTGTGGAACTGAAAATAGAGAATGAAAGCAAATTTTACACAGCAGAACTAGAGTACATTATTCACTATGACTTAATAGGCTTGGGGTTGCATAAAATAAGAGTTATTTTACATGAAACTATTGGTAGAGTGTCTTAATTTCCTAGGGATGCCATAACAAAGTACACAGACTTGATGGCTTAAATAGCAAAAATTTATTGTCTCAGAGTTCTGAAAGTTGGAAGTCTGAAATCAAGGTCTTGATAGGACCATGCTTCCTCTGCTGTCTGTATGGAAGAATCTGTTCCATGCCTCTCTCCTGCCTTCTGGCAGGAGCTTGATAGTAATTCAAGGTGTTCTCTGCTCAGTCATCACGTAGTATTCTCCCATAAGTCTGTATCCAGATTTCCTCTTCTTATAAGGATACCTGTCATAGTGGATTAGGTCCCACTCTGATCTGGTTTGGCCTCATCTTTACGAATTCTATCTCAAATGACCCTATTTCCAAATAAGGTCACATTCACCTTGAACTGACTAGGGCTTAAACATATCTTTTTGAGGGACACAATTCAATCTATGACAGTCTGCCCACTGGCCCCCAAAAATCCATGTCCTTCTTACATGCAAAATGCATTCACCCCATGCCAACATTCCAAAAGTACATAATAATATTGTTTCATCAATTGTAGAAAAAAAAAAGTATCACACTAATGCAAAACTTAATAAGGAAAACTGCATGTGTGAGGGAGGGATATGGGTACTCTGTACCTCTGTATAATTTTTCTATATACCTACAACTTCTCTAATAAAAAATACTTGCTATAGTGTTTGATCTCCATTTATATAAAGAGATCATACAACTCAATGATAAAGATAAGCAACCCAATTTAAAAATGAGCAAAAGACTTGAAAAGAAATTTTCCCAAAGAAGAAATACAAATAACCAAAAGCACATGAAAAGATGCTCAACATCACTAGCTATTAAAGAAATGCAGATCAAAACTACAATGAGGTTTAAGTGCAATTGCAGCCCTGAACGCTGGTGGCGGTGGCGAGCAGCCTCAGGATGTGGCTGGGAGCAGCAGGGGGGGAGCAGTAGGTTCTCATTTCCCCAATCCCAGGATGGAGCTGCAGAGAGAGGCTGAAAGGAGTAGTCCTTTGGAGGAAAGCACCAGACCTCAACCCCTCGTGTGCTGCCCGGAATCTCGGTAGGCTCCCATGCATCTCATCTCTTTGCTGCTTCTAGCTGGCCATGCTCCTGGCGGGAGATTAGCCCTGATCACAAATGCCAAGCCCTGCTTCACTCTCTGTGATCTGCCTCCAAGCATGCATTCCCCCAAAAGGCCAATAGTCCAATATGGAGCATGTGTTCACCCCGTTGGAACCCTTGCTTTCCAATGAGAACTTGAAGTACTGAGTTTTGATTCTGAATCAGCTTTTGGATGAGTGTTTTTGTCATCTGTTTAGCAACGCTATTTTAAAAGCCTGTGATGATGGAGGTGCCAACTGCTTATATATCACTAAAGGAGAGCAGGAAAACTTTTTGCCAGAATTCATCAATGGAGATTTTGATTCCATTAGGCCCGAAGTCAGAGAGTACTACACTAGTAAGGTATGTGAGCTGATTTCAACTCCTGATCAAAACCACACTGACTTTACCAAGTGCCTCTCAAGCTCCAAAAGAAGTTGGAAGAAAAAAACCTTGAAGTTGATCTGATTGTGACACTTGGAGGACTTGGTCGATGTTTTGGCCAGATTATGGCATCTGTGTGCACCCTGTTTCATGCAATTGTTATCACTCCTTTGCCAATTATAATAATTCAAAAGGAATCTCTCATCTACCTGCTCTAACCAGAAAAGCACAAGTTGTATATAAACACTGGGATGGAAAGTAACTGGTGTGGCCTTGTTCCTGTTGGACAGCATTGCAATCACATTACCACAACAGGCCTAAAGTAGAACCTCACAAATCATGTGCTTGGTTTTGGAATACTGATCAGTACTTCTAATACCTACAATGGATCTGGGGTAGTAACTGTGGAACCTGATCAGCCACTCCTCTGGACCATGGCCATCAAAAACTAACCTATCAGGAGCAGAGGTGGCTCAAGTGATTAGGTGCCTCCCTCCCACATGGGAGGTCCTGGGTTTGGTATTCGGTGACCCCTAAAAAGAAGACAAGCACACAGCAAACTAACACAGATAGCAGACACCAGGCACAAACAACGGGGGAAGGGGGCAGTAAATAAATAAATATCTTTAAAAAAAAAAAAGAAACCAACCTATCAACTGACATCCATAGGTGTGCCTCTACCTTATGTCATCACCAGTGATTTATTGCTCAATAAGAACAGTTCACCTGGGTTTATCAGAATCTATACTTCCCCAGGAATCCCACTTGTTTTAAAGATGTTACTGTTTAGATAATCCAGGTAACATTATAAATGACAGATTTGAATTTTACAGTGAGAGGAAAAATCATTATTTGTTAGGAAAGTAAATAAGCTCTGTTGCTTTTAGTTGGAAACTAATGTAAATCATTACATTTTAAAATTCAGTACTGATCATTCTTGTGCTGTCAATCATTCTCTTACCCTAAAAACTTGTTTTTAATTTTAGAGCTGATAAAGTTCCTTTTGGAGTCTAGCACATCAACTGCCCCTGCTACCCATCCACGATTTTAATAATAAGACTACTTCTGAATGTCTTTTAATATTATATTTCTCTATATAATTTATATCAACTTTTACTGAAAAAAATTCCTTCTTGTTTGGGGTGTTAAAACTAGATGGGGGGGGCTGGCTGTGTAGCCCAATTGGTAGGGCGCCGGTTTACCACATGGGAGGCCCCGGGTTCGCTCCCCAGGCCTCCTTGGATGGGCGGACCGCCTCAAGAAGGCAAGCCAGCGCAGGCGGGGCACACTGCCACGGGCAAAGGCAAGCCCCCGCGAGCAAGGGCGAGCCCCCACGAGCAGGCGGGCCGCTGTGCCAGTGAGCTGACTTGGCAGGTCGCCCCAGCAGGGGGAGATAAGCAGACATGGAGAAACGCAGAGAAAAATGAAAGCAGCAAGAACAAGCAAAAAGGGGGGGATGTATAATAAATAAAAAAATAAATCTTAAAAAAAAACTAGATAGGGGATGTGAGGGTGATCTGGCTGTGACATCTGTCACACCATTGATTGCCAGGGTTGATTCGGCTGATCTGGCTGGCTAGGCGGGTGTCCCCTTCCTCCCTCACCGCTCCATGTGCATCCCTCCCAAAGCTGCATGCTCAGTCGAAGAGGACAACCTTCCCCACTAGAGGAGGACCATTCTTCAGTCAAGGGTATATAAGTATCTGTGCTCCCCTGCTAGAACCTCCAAACAAGCTCTCAAGGTCCATTTGTAGGAGAACGTAGGGTAGTCAAGCTTCCAAGACTCCAGACACATCCAACTGAGGTGCTGAATGTGGCAGTCTGCCTTTCTTAAAAAAAAAATTTTTTTTTAAACTTAAGATAGGGTTCACTGAACCCCTTTCCTCGTCTGTAAAATGGAAGGGGTATCTAAGGTTCCTTCCCACACTCATATTGTAAGTATTGGTACTTTGCAGTTGTAAGGCAGATAATGCATATGTTTACTGACATAGCCAGGTTAAACAACCTGGTCCATTGATATATTCAAGTTTCTTTTATAATGGGATCCTCTTCATTAGTTTTTACCTTTTACTATATATTTACTAAACCAAATGTTGCCATACAATGATTTAAACATGAACCTGCCCAACATGTTTTATGTATACACAATCCCTACATTGCTGTAAGGAAAGGGACCAGCAGCTGTTTTTTTTTTTCTTGGTGCTAACAACTTGGATTATGAAAGGACAGTGTGAGGCTTAGATTAGAAATAGAAAATGAAAAGGCGAGCAGTAGAACTAGCACGCAATTCTCGACAGTTTCTTATTAGAAAAAATTTATTTTATGCAAATACATGTGATATTGAAATCTGGATGTTAAATAAAAATATTTTAGTTATCAAAATAAAACTACAATGAGATATCATTTCATGTCTTACAGAATAGCCATTATTAAAAAGGCAGAAAACTACAAGTGCTGGAGAGTATGTGGAGAAATGGGAACACTCCTGCAACTGTTGATGGGAATGTAAAATGGTGCAGCCTCTGTGGAAGACAGTTTGGTGGTTCCTCAGGAAGCTAAATATAAAACTGCCATATGATCTGGCAATTCTGCTACTAGAAATATATTCAGAAGAACTGCAAGCAAGGATGCAAACAGACATTTGCACACTGATGT
This sequence comes from Chaetophractus vellerosus, assembly GCA_004027955.1. Classification (NCBI taxonomy): domain Eukaryota; kingdom Metazoa; phylum Chordata; class Mammalia; order Cingulata; family Chlamyphoridae; genus Chaetophractus; species Chaetophractus vellerosus. The sequence goes on from PVKH010045705.1 coordinate 5,549, forward strand.
TCATAGCAGCACTATTCATAATTGCTAAAATATGGAACCAGCCCAAGTGACCATCTACCAATGAAAGAATAAACAAAATGTGGTCTATAAATACAATGGAAAACTATTCAGCTCTAAGGAACAATGAAATCGGGATGCATATGACAACATGGATGAACCTTGAGGACATTATGTTGAGTGAAATAAGCCACACAGAAAAGGACAAATATTGTATGGTCTTACTAATATGAACTAAATACAATGAGTAAACTCATGAAGTTAAACTATAGAGTATAGATTACTAGGAAATAGAATGTGGATTGAGAAGGGGGAGCTGATGCTGAATGTCTATAGAATGTTTAATAAGGGGATTGGAAATGTGGGGAAATGAATAGAGTTGATGGTAATACATTGTAGTGAATATAATCAACACTGCTGATTTATAAATGTGATTGTGGCTGAAAGAGGTAGTCTAGAGAAGTTAATTCCAATTGAAAGGAAGCTAGAAGATAATCTAGGGACTGTATAATATAGTGACTTTTGGTGGTGGATGACAATTGTGGTTAATAGTACAAATACAAGAATGTTCCTCTATTACAAGGTGTTAAGGACATAGAGATGCATGGAAAAATACAACTAATATAACATATAGACAATAGTTAACAGTACTATTGTAATATCTTTATATTACAATGGCAAAGAAGGTACCACAATATCAATGCTAAGGGTCAATGAATTGGGGGAGGTATAATGGGGTATGGGATTTTTCCTTTTGGACTAATGAAAACACTCAAATGGCTGAGCTGATGACAACACAACTCTGTGATGAAACTGAGAGTCACTGAGTGTACACTTTGGATGGAATATACAAGGCAGGGGAATGTATAATACAGCAAACCCCATGGTAAATGATGGACTGTGGTTAACAATACAAATATGAGAATGTTCTCTCTCATGAACTATAACAAATATACAATACTAATACATGGTGTTAATAATAGGATGGTTTGTGGGAAATATACACCAAATATAAGCTATGTACTATAGATAGCAGTAATTTTATGACAATGTTCTTTCATCATTTGTAACTAATGTGTCACAACAGTGTAAGGTATTGGTGATAGGGCAATGTATAGGAATCCTGTATGGTAAACATGATAGTTTTGTAAACTCACAACTTCTCAAAGAAAAAAAGAAAAGAAAAAATACTACTAAAAATAGAATCACAAAGTAAATTAGAGAATACTTTAAGATAATTGAAAAAAAAACATGCTAAACTTATAGAATACAGCTAAGCCAGTGCTTAAGGGACACTTATACTTGTAAACACCAATATTTTAAAAAGGAAGAAATATCTCAAATCAATAACCTAACTTTCTACCTAAGAAACTAAAAAAAAAGGACAAACTAAACCCAAAGCAAGCAGGAGGAAGGAAATAATAAGAATTAGAGCATAAAATAATGAAATAGAGATAGAAATTCAATAGAGAAAATGAATCCAAAAATTAGGGCATCAAAAAGATCAACAAAATTGATGAATTTTAGCTTGACTGATCAAGTGAAAAAGAAAGATGACTCAAATTACTAAAACCAGGAATATGAAATGGGGGACATTACTACCTATCTTACAGTAATAAAAAGGATTATAAAGGAATATTATGAACAATCTTATGCCAAGAAATTAGATAACCTGGATGAAATGGACAAATTCCAAGAAAGATCAAACTACCAAAACTGAGTAAGGAGGAAACAGAAAATGTGAATAGACATACAACAAATAAAGAAACTAAATAATCAAAAAACTTCCCATAAAGAAAAACCCAGGACACCAGGTGGCTTCACTGGTGAATTCTACCAGATGTTTAAATAAGAATTAAAGCCAATTCTTCACAAGTTCTGCCAAAAAACAGAAGGGGAGAGAACATATCCCAGCTCATTCTATGAGGCCAATATTACCCTGATACGAAAACCAGACAAAGGTATCACAAGAAAAGAAAATACAGACCAATATCCCTTTTGAAAATGGATGCAAAAATCTACAACAAACTATCAAATCACATCCAGCAATGTATAAAATTATTACAAACCAGGGATCCAATGTGGCTCAGTGGTTTTGTGCCAACTTCCCACGTACAAGGTCCCAGGTTCAGTACCTAGCTCCAGTATCAAAAAAAAAAAAAAAGATTACAAACCATGACCAAATGGAATTTATCCAGGAATGCATAGTTGGTTCAACAACATATGAAAATCAATTAATGTAATACATCATAGCAATTGGATAAAGAACAAAAAACACACGACCATCTCAAAAGATGCAGAAAAAGCCACTGACAAAATCTGACATCCTTTCATTTTAAAAAATCCTTAAAAAAATTAGGAATAGAAGTGAACTTCTTCAACCTGATAAAAGACATCTATAAAAAAAACCCACAGCTAATATCATACTTAATGATGAAAGACTGAATGCTTTCCCCCAAAATTAGGAACAAGACAAAGATACGTTCTCACGCTTCATTTCAACATTGTACTGGAGGTTTTAGCCATGGCAATTAGTCAAGAAAAAGAAATAAAAGACATTCCAATTAGAAAGGAAGAAGTGAAGAAAAGAAAAACAATCTTTATTTGCAGATGACATCATCTCATATATAAAAATTTCCTAAAGGAATCCACAAAAATTATTAAGGCAACAAACATGTTCAATGAGATTGCAGGATACAAGATCAATTTATAGAAATACAATTGAGAAATCAATTGTCTTTATATAAATTTGTGAAGAACAATCTGAAAATTAAATTAAAGAAACACTTCCATTTACAAAAGCTTGAAAAATAATAAAATATTTAGGAGTAAATTTAACAAAAATAGTGCAAGAATTGTACAGTGAAAAATCACAGAACTTCATTGAGAGAAATTAAAGAAGTCCCAAATAAAAGCCAATCTGTAACAAGTTTAAAAAAATAAAATAAAAAAGAAAAGAAAAGCCAAGCCGTGTTCCTAGACTGGAAGACTTACTGTTTTTAAAACGGTAATACTCCCCAAATTGATCTACAGATCCAATGCAATCCCTATCAAAATTCCAGCTGTTTTTTTTTAATGTAATAATAGACAAGCTGGTCCTAAATCTTTATGGAAATGCAAGAGACTCAGAATATCCAAAACAATTTTGAAAAATAACAAAGATGGAGGGTGTACACTTTCCAACTTGAAACTTACTACAAGGCTACAGTAATCAAGACCGTGTGTTACCATAAGCATGGCTATTCCAATAGAAGGGTCTATTCGATCTGGCACCACAAAGGAGAAACACATCTCTCAGTGAGAAGCACACAAGCAAGGAACTGGGAGAATCTTCCCAAAACCAGTTCAAAGTGAGAATGGGAACTAGGGGTTTTGTAGGCAAAGAAAAGGGGTAGGGGAGAAGAAAAACAAGTTAAAAAAAAAAAAGAAAAGTTAAAAACAAGTGAAGCTTCCAGGAGTCTTATGAGGCACAAACATACAATTTCTCAGTCCTGCGTTGTCTCAAGCACATCAAACTTGTCCTTGGTTTCAGCAGCTAAAAAACCAAAGTTTAGATACTGTTGTGCAGGTGCCCACATGCAAGGTCTTCATGACTCCTTTCTCAGCTGACCACTCAAAGATATCAAACTTTTTTGGCTCTGAGGAAAGTTACAGATGTACTGGGTCATAAGGTGCTCCTGACACCATTCCATCTGGTTTTGCTTTGAGACGTTATCTCATTCCTATAAACAGAACTGAGAAGGTCTGGTTAATATCCTTCAGGGAATTAAGTGCAAAGACTAAATTTCTAAAATTAAATTAATAGGAAACCAGCTCAATTAGTTTTCAGGATGGGTATTAGAAGATCCAGAGCTGTTTAAGTGAAGAAATTTTAATAAACACATTTTCCAGCTATCACACGTGGTATTAGTATAAAGATAGAACATAGATAAATGGAATAGAATTGAGAGTCTAGAAATGAATCCACACATTTATGCTCAAATGATTTTCCACAAGGGTACCAAGACGATTTAATGAGGAAAGAATACTCTTTTCAACAAATGACACTAGGACAACTGAATATTCATATACAAAAGAATAAAGCTGGACTCCCATCTCATAGCATATAGAAAAATTAACTCAAAATGGATCAAAGACCTAAATGAAAGAGCTAATCTATAAAACTCTTAGGAAAAAAAATAGTTGTAAATCTTTTTTTTAAATTTATTTTTATTTATTTATATATCCCCCCTTGCTGCTTGTTCTTGCTGTGTTCATTTTGATTTTGCGTTCTTCTGTGTCTGCTTGTCTCCCCCTGCTGCAGCATCCTGCTGAGTCAGCTCATCACGCGGCAGCTTGCCTGCTCACAGCGGCTTGCCCTGCCCGAGGCGGCTTGCCAGTTCGCGGCAGCTTGCCTTCTCAAGGCGGCTTGCCTGCTCGAGGAGGCCCCAGGAACCAAACCCGGGGCCTCCCATGTGGTAAACCAGAGCCCTACCAATTGAGCCACAGCTGGTTCCCTATGACCTTTATGACCTTAGATTAGGCAATGGTTCTTTAGATAACACCAAAACACAAGCTACAAAATATATAAATTATATAAATTAGACTTCCTCAAAATTAAAAACTATTGTTCTTCAAGAACATTATCAAGAAAGTGAAAAGACAACCCAAAAACTGGGAGAAAATATTTGAAAATGTATCTGATAAAGGTCTAGGCATCCAGAATATTTAAGAACTCATACAACTCAATAATAAAAAGAAAAATAAACCGGGCCCGGCTAGATAGCTCAGTGGATAAAGAGCTCGCTGGGAAACCACATGGGAGGCCCTGGGTTCGGTTCCCGGGGACCTCTCCTAGCGGGCAGACCGCCTTGAGAATGGCAAGCCGCCATGGGCGGGCCGGAGCCGCCGTGGGCAGGGCAAAAAGCTGCCACGGACAGGCAAAAGCCGCCACGGGC
>PVKH010045706.1:0-10474 GCA_004027955.1 Chaetophractus vellerosus
CCCACAAGCGGGGAAAGCCGCGCCTGCGCAGTGACCAGTCTCGGCGCGTCGCTGCAGCTGGGGGGAGGGGAGATATGTAATAAAATAAATAAATCTTAAAAAAAAATGTTCAAATGTTCACAGGGCATTGTCACACTGGGTGAGGCTCACAAAATAACCGAGAGAATATTGAATTCTCCTGGAGAGCTCTGCCATATTCTCTAATGGGGCAGCAACAGTCCCCCAAGTGCAGGGGCAGTGACTGGTGAAGGAGGATGATCCACTGATGGGCCCTTGATATTGACAACTATGCTTATGAGCCTTTACTCTTGAAATTGAAACTTAGCTTATTGTTATGGGGTGGCTAAGAGTTGCCTCCTGAGAGCCTCCTTGTTGCTCAAATATGCCTCTCTCTTAAGCCAAACTCAGCATATAAATGCACTACCTTCCCCATGGCATGGGACATGACTCCTGGGGATGACCTTCCCTGGCACCAAAAGATTACTACCAAGACATGGCCCCTATTTAAAGTACATTTATGAGCCTACATAGCTTTTTTTAAAGAGGCAGTTAAATCTCTAGAATTTTCCTGAAATCAGGGGGGGAAAAGAAGCATATATAACTTAGAGGTAATATCAAACTGGTTGAGTGAGTGAATGTAAGCCCCTTGAATGAAGGGATTATTTTGTATCTTTTGTTCACTACTGTGACTCCTGTGCCTTGAAGAGAGCTTGGCACATAGTAGAGGCTCAATAAATATTTACTGAATGTACAAATGACAGCTTTTCCTGATGGCATCATGGGGCCAATCCACCTCACATGGCTATGGAACACTTCTCTGAAGTTTATTAATGTGGCAAGGGCATATTACCAGCTTAGTTTTTAAAATCTCTAACAACCACAAATATTTTCCACTTTATAAAACATACACCCAAAAGGACCCCTTAACATCCTCCTGATGCTCAAGAATTGACAGAAATCCTAGGGAGAATCAGCGCAAAGTGAGAGCCTTTGAACAATTACATGAAACTTTAAATTTCTCCTTCTTGGCTTAGATTTTCAAACTCAAGGTTCACATCTGACTTTGGATCAAGTGTAGAATAGAAAAACTGTTCCTAGAGATCTTCTGTTCATGCCTTCAGACACATGCAGGTGGTCCTAAGCCAAGGCAATAATCAAGGGAAGGGAGCGCAGGACCGAATGCCCACTCCCACCTGCATCATCAAGTGGATTAAAAACATTTCACATCTGAGGAAAATAAGAAATCCTGCATCCCCAGCCCCCAGTGACCTGTACTCTACTTTAGGACTCCGTGAATTTGCATATTCTAGTTATTTCATGTAAGTGAAATTATACAATATCTGTCATTTTGTGTCTGACTTATTTCACTCAACAAGATGTCTTCAAGGTTCATCCGTGTTGTAGCATGTATCAGAATTTATTCCTTTTTTATAGCTGAATAATGTTCCATTTTATGTCTGTACCACATTTTGTTTAGCCATTCATTTGTTGATGGACATTTTGGTTACTTCCACCTTTTAGCTATTGTCAGTAATGCTTCTATGAAAATTGGTGTACAAATATCTGCTCGAGTTCCTGACTTCAATTTTTGGGGCTATATACCTAAAAACAGGGTTGCTGGGTCATATGGTAATTCTGTTTAACATATTGAAGAATTGCCAAGCTGTTCTCCACAGCACCATTCTACATTCCCATCAAGAGTGTACAAAAGTTCCTATTTCTCCACATACTCACCAGCACATTTTATTTTTCATTTTCTTTCTTTCTTTGAGAAGTTGTGGGTTTACAGAACATTCATGCAAAAAATACAGGATTCCCATACACCACCCCACCACCAACACCTTGTATTGGTGTGGAATTTTTGTTACAATTGATGATAACACATTTTTATAATGTACTATTAAGCCCATGGTTTAAGTTAGGGCTCATGATTTGTGTAGTATAGTTCCATGGATAGATTTTTTTTTTCATTTTTATTCTGTTACCATATATATAATCTAAAATTTCCGCCTTTAACCACATTCAGATATATATTTCAGTGCTTTAATTGCATTCACAATGTTGTGCAACCTTCACAACCATCCAGTACCAAAACATTTCCATCATTCCAAATAGGGACACTATGCATTTTAATCCTTTCCTTTCCACTCCCTATCCCTGCCCCACACCCTGGTAACCTTTATTCTAGATTCTGGCTTCATGAGGAACTTCCAAAGAGTCTTCCACAGTGGCTGCAGGATATTGCATTATCACAAGCAATGAATGAGTGTTCCTATTTCTCCGCATCCTCTCTAACACTTATTATTTTCCTTTTTTTTTTTTAAGAGTAGCCATTCTAATGGATGTGAAATGGTATCTTATTGTGGTTTTGATTTGCATTTCGCTGATGGCTAATGATGTTGAGCATCTTTTCATGTGCTTTCTGGCCATTTGTTTATTTTCTTTGGGGAGATGTCTATTGAAGTCCTCTGCCCATTTTTAAATTGGGGTTCTCTTTTTGTTGTTAAGTTGAAGGGTTTCTTTATATATTCTGAATATTAAACCTTTATCAGAAATATGGTTTTCAAATATTTTCTCCATTTTGTTAGTTATCTTATCACTTTCTCGATAGTATCATTTGATGCACAAAAGTTTTTTTTTTTCCTCCACACAAACATTTTTAATTTTAAAGAAGTCCAAGTTATCTATTTTTATTTTGTTGTTCACGCTTTTGGTGTAAATTCTAAGATACCATTGCCTAATTCCAAGTCATGAACATATTTTCCTATGTTTTCTTTTACGAGTTTTAAAGTTAGCTCTTATATTTAGGTCATTGATCTATTTTGAATTAGTTTTTAAATCAATTGCTCGTAGATGTGAGGGTTTATTCCTGAACTCTCAATTCTGGTCCCTTGGTTTATATATCTGTCCTTGTGCCAGTACCACACTGTTTTGATTACTATACCTTTGTAATGAGTTTTGAAATCAGGAGGTGTGAGTTCTCCAACTTTGATTTTTCTATTCAGGGTCTTTTGCCCATCCATATGAATTTGATGATTAATTTTTCCATTTCTGCAAAGAAGTCTGTATATTCATGTCTTTCATTAAATTTGGGAAGTTTTAGCCATTGTTTCTTCTACCCAACTCCCTTTTAAAAAATCAATTTTATTTAAACATACCCATAATTCATCTAAAGTGTGCAATCAATGGCATTTGATATAATCACAGAGTTGTGCATTCATCACTTCAATTAATATTAAAGTATTCATTACTCCTCCCCAAAAAGAAAAAAAAAACAATAAAAAAAACAAAAACAAAAACAAAAAAACCCTACTCCTTAGTAGTTATGTCTCAAAGACTCTATTTTCCCCCTGCCATACATAACTGCTAATCTACTTCCATCTCTGTAATTTACTTGGATTTACATTTTGAAAGATGGAGTCAAATAAGATGTAGAACTTTTTGTCTAGTTTCCTTCATTTAGCATACTTCCTTTTTTTTTACCATTGATGGAAGATTATTAATATATTACTATACACTGTTGTCCATAGTTTGTTTTGGTTCTATTTTTGCCCAAATATCACTCTTATTATTAACCTCTTATAATATTGTTACAGTTTGATTTAATTATGAATTCCAAAAATCCATATTGAATCATGCTTATAAACTGATCTGTTCATCTGGGCATGATTGGGTTATGATTAGTGCGTTGACAGAGGCATGTCAGTAGGGCATTGAGCCCCGCCCCTCGGTGGGTGTGGTCTCAAGTATAAAAGGCAAGGCCAAAGACAGAGGGGGCAGATTTTTGAGAAGCAGTTCTGATGTTGGAGAGGGCCGTTCGCCTGATAGACTACAGCTTACCTTGTGGAGGAAGCGCTAAGCCTGGAGAGAAACACAGCCCCGGCAGGAGAGGAACCCAAAGGCCTGAGCCCTGGCAGACATCAGCAGCTGTCTTGCTCCAACACTTGGACTTTGGTGAGGGAAGAAATGTATGCTTTGTGGCCTGGTAACTGTAAGCTTCTACCCCAAATAAATACCCTTTATAAAGACCAATCATTGGTATATTTGCAAAGGCACCCCTTTTGACTCACTAATACAAATATTAATGTACATTTGTTCTGTTTCAAAGAAAAACATTCTTATAAATGCACTATTAACCACATTCATTTCTTCACAAAAAGGTTCACTATGCTATACAGTCCCATGTTTCATTTCTTAGCTTTCCTTCTAGTGATATACATATCCTTAGACTTTCCATTTCAACCACTATCATACCCATATATTAGCAGTGCTAGTTACAAACCCTATGATGTGCTTTCACCATTTATATTCATTTCCAAACATTTCCAAATAACCTTTCTACTATTTCTGTACAGATTAAACTTCAGCTTTCCATTCTCTAACCACATTCTATTCTCTGGCGACTTATATTCTAGCTATTAACTCCATGAGTTTGCTCATTATATTTAGTTCATATTAGCAAAATAATACAATATCTGTCCTTTTGTGTCTGGCTTGTTTCACTTCCTCCAGGTTCATCCATCTTGTCATATGCTTCATGATCTCATTTCTTCTTATAGCTGAGTAATATTCCATCATGTATATACACCACAGTTTGTTTACTCATTCATCAGTTGATGGACACCTGGGTTGTTTCCATCTTTTGGCAATTGTGAATATGCCACTATGAGCATCGGTGTGCAGATATCTGTTCATGTCCTTGCTCTCAGCTCTTAGGGCATATACTTAGTGGAATTGCTGGGTCACATGGTAGTTCTATATCTAACTTCCTTAGGAACTGTCAAACAGTCCTCCATAGTGGCTGTACCATTCGACATTCCCACCAACAGTGAATAAGTGTTCCTCTCTCTCCATTTCCTCTCCAACATTTGTAGTTTTCTGTTTTTTTAATAATGGCCATTCTAGTAGGTGTGAGATAATATCTCATTGTAGCTTTGATTTGCATTTTTCCAAAAGCCAGTGATATTGAACATGTTTTCATGTATTTTTACACCATTTGTATTTCTTCTTTAGAAAAAGGTCTATTCAAGTGTTTTGTCCATTTTAAAATAAGGTCATTTGTCTTATATTTGAGCTATAGGATCTGTTTATATATCATGGATATTGACCCATGTCAGATGTGTGATTTCCAAATATTATGAGTAGGCTGCCTTTTTTTTTTTTTTTAGTACATTGAGGTACAGAACTGTTTAATTTGGGGGAGGTCCCATTTATCTATTTTTTTCTCTCATTACTCGTGTTTTGGATGTAAGGTTTAAGAGACTACCACCTACTACAAGATCTTGAAGTTGTTTCCCTACATTTTATTCTAGGAGTTTTATAGTCCTGGCTTTTATGTTTAGGTCTTTGGTTCATTTTGAGTTGATTCTTGTATAAGGCATGAGAAAGGGATCCTCTTTCATTCTTTTGATTATGGATATCCAGTTCTCCCAGCACCATTTGTTGAAGAGACTGTTCTGTCCCAGAAAAGTAGGCTTGGAAGGTTTATCAAAAATCAATTGACCATAGAGGTGTGGGTCTATTTCTGAATTCTCAGTTTGATTCTATTGATCAGTGTGCCTATCTTTATGTCAATACCATGCTGTTTTGACCACTGTAGCCTTGTAATATGTTCCAAGTTCAGGAATTGTGGGTCCTCCAACTTCGCTCTTCTTTTTTAGTATGTTTTTGGCTATCTGGGTCCCCTCTCCCTTCCAAATAAATTTGGTAATTGGCTTTTCTATTTCTGTAAAGTAAGCTGTTGGAATTTTTAATGGGATTGTGTTGAATGTATAGATCAGTTTGAGTAGGACTGACATCTTCACGATGCTTAGTGTTCCAATCCATGAACACGGCATGTCTTTCCATTTGGTTAGGTTTTCTTTGATTTCTTTTAGCAGTGTCTTATAGTTTTCTGAATATAGATCCATCTTTAGTTAAATTAATCCCTAGATATTTGAGTCTTTTTGTTGCTATTGTAAATGGATTTTTCCCTTGATTTCCCCTTCAGCTTGCTCATCACTAATGTATAGAAACGCTACTGATTTTTTAATGTTAATTTTGTATCCTGCCACTTTACTGAACTCATTTATCAGTGCTGCTAGCTTTGTCATACATATTTGGTATTTTCTGAATATAGGATCATGTCATCTGTGGATAGTGAGAGTTTTACTTCCTCTATTCCAATTTGGATGCCTTTTATTTCCTTTTCTTGCCTAATTGCTCTAGCTAGAACTACTAGCACAACGTTGAATAACATTGGTGACAGTAGGCATCCTTGTCTTGTTCCTAATCTTAGTGGGAAAGTTTTCAACTTCTCCCCATTGAGTACAATGTTGGCTCTGGCTTTTTCATATATGCCCTTTATCATATTGAGGAACTTTCCTTCTATTCCTATCTTTCAAAGTGTTTTAATCAAGAAAAGATGCTGGATTTTGTCAAATGCCTTTTCTGCATCAATTGAGTTGATCATGTGTTTTTTCCCCTTCAATTTGTTAATGTGGTATATTATGCTAATCGATCTTCTTGTGTTGACCTACCTTTGCACACCTGGAATAATTTCCTCTTGATCGTGGTGTATAATTCTTTTAATATGCTGTTAGATTTGATTTGCAAGTATTTTGTTGAGAATTTTTACATCTATGTTCATTAGAGAAATTGGTTTGTAATTTTCTTTTCTTGTAGTATCTTTATCTGGCTTTGGTATTAGGGTGATGTTGGCTTCATAAAATGATTCTTTCTTCTATGATTTCAAATCTGTTATTGTATGCATCTATTGTATTTTTAATCTCATTTATTGTGTCTGTTATTTTTCTATTAAAGATCCATCCTGATTCAGGTGGGCCACACCTTAACTGAAGCAGCCTCATTAAAAGTTCCTGTTTGCAAGAGTTCACACTCACTGGTATGGATTATGTTTAAGAACATGTTTTCCTGGGATACATATCTCCAAGCCACCACACATAGATTCACAAAAAAATTGGACGGAAAAAAAACCAGTTCTATCATTAGGAAATGGACTTCCAATAAAATTTTACTATTTGTGTTCTAATAATTATCAAATTTTGTGATTAAATTAATTTTGTTGATATAAATTACATACTAGTATAATGAAAAGAAAACTCAATCCAGAATATTTTTTAAAAGTTATATAGCCTTACAGTTCACAGGATTTTTTTAAAATTTAAATTTATACACAAATTCCTCAGAGAAGTTTGATGGGGGCAATCAGTAAGAGACTTGCAAATATGAGCATATATTTGGGTAGAGTTCTGTGGGAGGAAAAAAAATGGAAATACAAGTTTATGAAGAAAAGTGAAGACCAAAGAATAACTTGTTCGGTCATTTGTACAAATGGATGATGGTAGGTAACAGATTGCTACAGTCTTTACATTTCATTGACTACTGGAAGTGTGCTGATATTGTTTTGTTTTAAAGTCAAAGTTAAAATATACTGCAAATTACCTCCTTTGCATGTAATCTTAATCTTATTAAAACTTTTTGTTATCAACCTAATCAATGTGTGGGTGAGGCAGGGGGGAGCAAGGACACATAGATTTCTAAAATTCTTTTGGAGGTACTTGAGCAAAAATGTTAGGTGACCCCCACCATGTTGTTTGGAGGCTCAGTTCTTAGAATCTAACCTCACTTTCCTTAGACCTAGACTGTGCAGTACAGAAGCCACCAGACACTTGTGGCTACTGAGCACCTGAAATGTGGCTAGTCCAAATTGAGATATGCTGTAAATGTAAGATACACACCGGATTTCAAAGACTTAGTATTAAAAAGAAAAGAATGTAAAATAGCTCATTAATAATTTTTACACTGATTACAGGTGATAATGTTTTAGACATAGTGGGTTAAATAAAAGAAGTATTAAAATTAATTTCACCTGCTTCTTTTTACTTTTGCAAGGTGGCTACTAGAAAATTTAAGATTACATATGTTACTTGCATATGTGGCTCACATGGTATTTTTATTGGACAGCACTGTGCCCAGGCAAATGTTTCTCAAACCTCAGTGCCAGATACTATTTTATTTTCACTAATAGGGCTCACAGTTTGTCTCTCTGTTTTGTTTACCCTCTGAAATCAGGTGTTGCAGTAAGTAACAGTTCCACTATGTTTTGGGAAACCCTGCCCTAGCCCGAGGAAGAGGCATTTGGGAGGAAGAAGCCCTCGTCCCACTCCTGAGCAGTGGTCGTCCTAGCCACCAAGAGCTTTGCCCAGGGGCAGCGATGGGGCCAATCGGGATCTGAGCTTGGGAGGAGGGTTGGGGATGCCTGCCTTAGAGGGGACCACACAGGCTTGGACAATGAGCATCTCAGTGGCAATCAGATGGAGACCTTTATTTCCCCCCCAAATAGCCCCTCAACTCCTCATTCTCCACCCTGACAAATAGGAATTGAAGTCTGATTAAATTTGACTTAGGGAAATAATATGACGCTTGCACCTAGGATTGTGGAATAAAATTCAGACACCAAAATATCACCTCTGCAACATGGGTATCATGATCCCCATATACAGATGAAACAGGTGCCTAAGTCACTCCCCCATGGCCAAACAGCTAGCAAGTGATGCCTAGTTGGTTCAAACTCTGGAAGCCTTGTTATTTCCATTTGCTCCTGTTTTACAATAGCATCGTGAACACAACGAAACTTGATGTGACCCTGCCCTCCACACACTTGAAATCTAATTTGGACCCAAATGTTTTCACCCAGTATGTAGTAGGAAAACACCAGAAAAAATTTCACTAGCAAGCATGCATCCAATTCCTGCAAATGGAATCTAAAGCTAGGTTCAACATTCTTTTGGACCACAAAGAAGTTTTTGTTGTTTTTGTGTTTTATGTTAATATTGTCCTCTGACCACAAGGAGATTATCATCATTTGGCAACTATGGTGAAAAGAGCACAGGCTGAAGTATGACAGACCTGGATTCCAAATCCTAGCTCTGCCCTTTACTGTGTGACCTTGAGAATACACTTAACCTCTCTGGGCTGCAATTTCCTCTCTTACAAAATGGGAAAAGTTGCTTTTAAAATTAGAAAATTAGACCTAATAAAAATACCATAAGTAATAACTGTTAATGACCATAGCAAAAATTGTCCCTTAACCTTCTCTTTCCTCAAAATCTTCTTTGAGCTTTAACATAAAACAAGAGCAAGCATTTCATCATTCTAAAATCTAAATGGTGTTTGTGTGGCTGCACCTGTCTGTTCACTTACTTAGTGCCACCATTTCCTGGGAATCAATACAATTATTTGCCCCTGGACACAGTTTCCCAGCAACGCACATCTTGAACCAATTCAGGTGAATTTCCTCTGTCATTTACAGTCACCTGGCTCCTATATCAAGTGGCTCTTTGCAACCTTCCATAAATATTAGCATTATGTCTGCTTAAGGGAAATGAACAAATGTTATGTTTATATACCATCTTTCTCTTGGGGTTTTACGATACTGAGCAAAGAGCCATTTGGTCTGTGTCCTGTCAGTCTCTGTGAAGGTAGTTGGGTGGGTATTTTTGTGCAGAACAGATTTACTCCTAGGGTTTTTTGACCCAAAGCAAAGGGATTAGTCCCTCAGTGAATACTGAACAATCATTGTTAATGATCAGGAGAGATCCAGGAAAATAATCTGATTTTCCTACACGAGGGTTTACCCTGACATTTTCTCTTCCTTCCCATTGGGAACAGACTGGCAAGTACCTTTAAAGCAAAATGACAGTGAAGTTATTGCCAAACCAGTTAGCAAATAGTGTATGAATTTCCATGTTTTAAGTGTAAATATTCTCCACTTTAAATTCCTTTTGTCCTTCCAAGTCTGATTTAAAAATATATATATATGTTACTTGAGTCCCTGCAGACAGGACATTTTACTTTGATATTCATTAAGTGGTTTTTTTTTTTTGTGATCGTTAAGCAAGCTTAATATATTTTTAATAATGACATTTTCATTTCATTTTCAAAACAATGACAATGTTATTTTAAGGATTAAAATCTTTCAATACTGGGGCTGGCTGTAGCCCAGTGGATAGGGTGCCGGTACACCACATGGGAGACCCTGGGTTCAGTTCCCGGGGACCTCTCCAAGCAGGCAGACCACTTGAGAAGGCAAAGCTGCCGTGCGCGGGGCAAAAAGCCGCCACGGGCAGGGCAAGGTGCCCGCGAACGGAGCAAAAAAACGCTGCCCGGGAACTAAAGCAGACCCGCCCACAAGCGGGGCAAGCCGCCTGCTCAGTGAGCTGACTTGGCTCGTCACTGCAGCAGGGGGGAGACAAAGCAGACATAGAAGAACACAAAAAAGGGCCCGGCTAGATAGCTCAGTGGATAAAGAGCTCGCCGGTGTACCACATGGGAGGCCCCGGGTTCGGTTCCCGGGGACCTCTCCGAGCGGGCAGACGGCCTTGAGAAAGGCAAGCCGCCGTGGGCGGGGCAGAGCCGCCGTGGGCAAGGCAAAAAGCCGCCACGGGCAGGGCTGAGCCCCCACGGGCATGGC
>PVKH010045707.1:0-10474 GCA_004027955.1 Chaetophractus vellerosus
GGCTAGGCATACACCCACACAGTAGCTGGCCCATGGATAAACAGATTTCATTCCTTTACAGGTAAATGCAATATCTTCCTGAAACTCTAAACATCAAAACTAAAAATTAGATTGGTGACTTGATTGTTGTTTTATAATATCTTTAGCTATAAACCACACTTTTAGTAAGGTTTTTGGCCATAGCTGTATGGTGAAAGTGCTTACCAGAAGTAATTACAGAAAAAGAATGTTTGCTTTAATAAAATTAAGTTCTGTCCTCCTTGGAATATGTCAACAGTTATTTGACTTTCCATCAATTGTAAAAACACAATAAATAGGTATAGTATTTATAAATCAGGCTTTAGATAGTTATAATATGTGTGTAGGAAATTTTATCAATAAATGTGATTTTTTATGGCCTGTGAAACTTCTCTTTAGAAAATGTGGATTGAAAAGGCCTGTTGTCTATACCAAGTAACTATTGAAAGAAAGACAGTGGACAGAAAAATAAAAGACAAGGCAGAGAGTTATGATATAGTTTATTACATATTATTACTTTCTATTTTTATATGAGTTCCTTATGGAGTAATAGTCACTTAGTATTCATTCTTCCATTCATTCATTCATTCCAAAATTCTGTTGCGCACATAATATAGACAATGTACTATATCCTGACCTTAAAAAAAACACAGTAGTCAGTGATATAAATTATATATATACACATACATAGAGATGAGCATTTTATTCTGACTGGGAGACCTAGAAATGATCATTGAGCTGGACTTTATGGCACCAGTAGATATTTATCAATTAGAGGGAATAGCAAAGTTGTAGAGACTTAGGAAAAATCCACGCTATAATTCAGAAAGTATCAGTTTCACTATAAGGTTTGTGGGAACTGAAATAAATAAATAAATAAATAAATAAATAAATGAGACTGGAGAGATATGCTATTGCAAAATTGCAAAGGGCTTTAAATTCCATATGCAAGGTTTGGGACTTTATTCTTTTTTCTTAATATTTTATTTGGAAATAATTTCAAACATACAGAGAAATGGCAAGAATGAAAATAGTATAAAGATCTGTATACCCTTTACCCAGATTCACCTACTGTTAACACTTTTCTCCGTTTATAATGTTTTATTCTCTTTTTTTCTCTATCATATATATATATGACCTTTTTTCTGAAATATTTGAGAGTAAATTATGTACATTATATCCCTTTACTCCTAAATATTTCCTTGTACATTTCCCAAGAATGGGGATATTCTCTTACATAACTGCAATATGACAATAGAGTATGAACTTCAGCAAATTACATTAATTCTTTTTATCTAATCTACTATTTGTGTTCTAGTCTTGTCAACTGGCCCAGTAAAATTCATAGCCTGTATTTTTCTCCAGTAAGGATTCAGTCTAAAATAGGTATTGCAGTTTGTTATCATGATTTTTAGTCTCATTGATCTGGAACATTTCTGCAGTCCTTCTTTGTCTTTCATGACTTTGGAATGTCTGAAACATACAGTCTCCCTTTGCCCACCACATTTTTTAAAATAGAAAGTTACTCGTTTTGGATTTGTCTCTTTCCTCATGATTAGGTTTACGTTATGTATTCCAGAATGAAACCTCCATAAAGGATACTTGGGGTTTGATTTTAAGAATTTTAAGCATGAGAATATCCACATCATGTCAGCATTTAGAAAGGTGATTATGGTGGTGAAATAGAGGATAGATAAGAATCATGGAGCATGTTAGAGGACTATTGCGATGGTCAAAGCAAGGGAGAATGAAGGTAGATCTAGAGCAGTGGCAATGGGAATATGGTGCCTAGGTTGGATAGCAGGGGTCATGTAGCTCTTTGGAAAATCCATGGCTTTGGCAGGTTCACAGGTTACATTTATTCATATGTAGCAGAGCTAAGGAAAGGGTCCCCAAATCATAAAATTGACATGCCTTTTATTGTTTCTTCTTCTATGTACTCCCTTAGAGAGAAACCCTTTCCTTTTCATGCCTGCTAGCCCTCACCCATTATCAGAATCAGCAGGAACCTGATGTCAGTCATCTACTCATGGTTTCAATGCCAACAGCCCCTTTGCTCTTTACTTCTTTTTTCCTTAGTGAAGGCTCCTAAGTGCCTTGCCTCTGAGCCTGTTCAGGATCTGACATGAGTCATTTGTGCTACTTGATAGAAAGGCTGTGAAGAGCATTTTCCCTGAATCTGTTTGCTTAAATCTGTATTTGCCTTCTAAGACTTTATTGTGTATGGGGAAAATTTATTCCCACTTAAAGAAATTGAAGGCATCAATAGAAGTAGGGAAATTTTTTCAAGGAAATCATTTGATATTTTTTTATTAGTACAATGCAAAGCCCTGATTAGGGTACCTAGGTTGGTCAGTAAAATGATGATTCAATGTTTGGAAAGAACAAAAGATAGACCCATTGCCTTCATTTCCAATCTGAGTACAGATCTGATCTCCTTTTTATCCAACCACCTTCCTCTAACCTTTATTTGCTCACCATCCTGAAGACTCTTAGATGTATATTGCTTGTTTTTTACCAAAGAGTTTTAGTGAACATTTAATTATATTTTTACAACAAAGCTTCCTATCACTGAACTTGCAGAACAATAAAATTCTACCTATATTATCTCTAAATTTTATAATAAATTACTGGCTTGCAAAGCTTGTCATTCAAGCATATCCTCAGAATGAATAAAAGCATTACTCTTTTTTGAGTATTGCATTATAGCTAAGCATTTCTTGGTTGAGAGAGAATCCAAAAGAAATTTTTTTCCTGCAAGGTTGGTGAGGAAGAGTGTTTAAACCAGGATAACATTCTCCAAGCCTACTTAACCACCTGGACCTCTCAGCAAGTTTTATCAACTGTTCTTTGCACTGCTATCCTAGTATATGAACTGTGAGTGGAGCAGAGAAGAAAGGGTGGGAAGAGGAACAGACCAAAAGAAGCCTTGCAGCTCCAAAGGCCATTGAGCTATTTCTTTGTAAAGTGCCAATGAGTTTATGTCTGAATAAGAACTCCTCAGATAAAAAATGAAGATTTCATGCACAGCAGTTTGGTTAGAAGCAGGTACTGAAACCAGGAGTTGGATGAAAAGTGCTTGATAGAGAAGCAAAGCCGCTGGAAGTAGAAATCTTAATGTTTGCAGGACAAGGAAGTGCTGGTTTCCCTTTTCTAATGGTATAAGCAAGGTCAGAATAATGGGCCTTTTTCCTTACATGAAAACATCTTTGATTCAGGGAATATCAAGAAAGCACTGAGAGGGAAAGGGGATTTTAAAAAAGAAGATATTTCTCTTGTGTATAGGACAAAGTTTCCTTCAGAGTAAACTCAGCTAAAATATACATAGTATTTAAGGAATAATGTTGCAGAACCCTGTACTACTGAAACCCCTGACTGTCCCCGTGTGGTTCTTTCTGCTAGGTAAGCCATTGCAGCACAACAAGCCTGGCCTCTTGTTTTTAAGTCCTGAATGGGTATGCAGATGTTGAATGTACTGCACTGGATTTGTTCTTATTCCTTTTTACAATTTTCCTGTACTTGAGACAAGTAGGAAATGGTGGGGAAAACTTAGTATATTCCCATTCCTTTTTCTTGGTTTGGTTTCTCTAGCTGACATTTCAGAGAAGAGCAAAGCAATTTCAGGTCAATGCTTGCTTTCTCTGTAAACAATGAATAGGTGGGCAGGGATGCTTATATTTCGGCTCCGTTTGTGGCTGGCTGTGGTGATTCTGCTGGGTCAGTGCATATCCTTAACATAAAATTTAACAAGCAATTGAGTTGTTTACGTTGTTTTTGTAAGATGTCTTTCATGCCAAACCAAATGGGAGAGAAAAGAAAACCACAAAGACTACTGAATTGCAACTCACTCAGCGAATATAGAACACACACATACATACACATGGAGAGAGAGAGAAACAGGGGAAGGAAGGAGTTCCTTTGTCAATTTTGGCATCTTTTATGAACAAGAGGAAAATTCTGGCTTTAACCCAAACGTTTTTTTTTTAGATGAAAGGTCCACTAAACTTAGTCTATATTTATTTTTTTCAATTTTTATTTATAAAAATAATACATGCCATTGTTGAAAATTGGAAAGCCAGGAATAATATAAAGAGAAAAAAAGTCATCACATACCCATTGTTAACTTTTGTTGTATTTGTCTCAGATATTTTTCTAAACATTTATGTGGATGATGGCAGTGTACATCTAATTTATATTTATAGTTTTCCCCTAATTTGATAACCTAAAGTATTTTTGTTGTTGAAATTTTTCTTCCACCCATAATTTGAGATAGAATCACATTTGTGTAAACCCTGATGGATTCATGTATATACTATAAATAGAAACTAATCTATTTTGTTGGCTAAAGGAAGTCTGTCGAAATAAGGGTTGAATGGGGGTTCAACAAAATATCTACCTGTTTTTATCATATTTTGCTTTGAAGGTAGGAAAATATTTTTTGAAATGTTATAAAATCAGACCTATCAGGGGTCAAATTGGTTATAAGCTAGCATCCATTGAAAATCTGTGATTGTGACTTTCTTCTCAGTTACACCTCCAATAGAGGGAAGACATTGACTTCCACTAAAAGGGATTTTGTGGAAACTCTCTTTTAAGGTCAATTGTATGGTTCTAATTTAATTGGTCTGGGCTGGGCCCAAGGAATAAACAAATTTTAATAACTCCCCAGGTAAATCTAATGTGTAGCCATGGTTGAGAAACAACAGCTTAGAATCAGAAGAGCAGATGACAAGTTGAAAAAAAATTAATCTAATATCTGAGAATTTAGAACTTAAAAGAAATTAGGTGCATTCCAGTAATTGGAATCTAAGGTTCATTTATGCTAAGGATTTTACTTATGTTTATCATGTCAGTGGCAGAGCCTGGATTAGAATCCTAAACTTTTGATTTCCATTGCCACTAGATCAAGCAGCCTTTTATGTGTCCTGTCCTATAGGTACTATTTATTCATATAGGTTTTTCAATTAGATGGAAGATAATACTTTTTGACTTCAAATTGTGGGCTCTGGGTTAATTTATTTAAAAATCCTTTCTATTAATATTTATTTTCCCCTTTTAGACTCTTAAATAAGCTATATCAGTTCCATTTTTTTCTAAATCAACATTTTTTAAATAACAGAATGGATAATTCATTACAAATGGTTCATCTGCAAAATAACCCTTATGCCTGATGCTTCATTTATTGAAAGGGAAATCTATCCTAGAAAGAGACAGAGAGCCCGAAGTGCAGACACAGGAAGTATTTCTGTTCTGCTTCTCTTTTTATCTTCTCTCCCAGTGTTTCTTTCTCCTTCGTGCTTCCATAGAATTTGGCAAATCCTTTGAATGCAAAATGAGACAATTCTTTAAGAAATTTTATGTCAGTCATGAAGGGGCGTGAAATTTGGAACCCACTAAGTCCCTTAAATGTTGGTCGATTTAATAATGTTCTAGAATTTATAATGGTTTAAAGTTACAGAAACTGTAATGTTCTTTTATTTTTTTCATCACAAGATTTAAAAATGTCTGTATAAATTTGAAAAAATGCAAAGTATAAATTGCTTCCAGGGTAGGGCATTATATTAAAAATAGCAACCACTATCATTTTAGCACTAGTGTCTAACTCAGACTTTGTTTATATCATTGGCTTTTATTATTTCCAAAACACTTACAAAACAAAATAAATGTGGATGTGTGCCACCATGTCCTGCCATCACCATGATACATACACAAAATAAGGATCCTATTGATTCAAGGCCCCATGCGATTTGTTTTTTAAAGAGATGATTGCTTGTACAAAGCTAAGCTATTTTTCCATTTCAGCCAGTTTCCCTTATGAACAGCAGAGCATATTTTCAAGATCACTAACTAGGATGAAAGTGAAGACCCAGAAAGGAAATCTTTTCAGTGACAATCCTATTATCCCACGTGGGGATTGAACCCTGACTTTGGCCTCATTGTCAAAATTCAACAGAGCCAGCAGTTAGGATAAAAGAAATATAATATATATGTGGTTTGGAACATTGGGAGTAGGGAAAAGTTTGAAAACATATGAATTTTTATGGATATTCATATAAAGACCTTTATTTGTAAATTAGAATTATTCTAGCTATATTTGTCTTGTGAATGAATGGCAGTTTTGATGTGTGGTTTAGGAAAGTTACCTGGATATAGGAAGTGAGATTATGGCAACTAGATCAAGTACTGTGTCTTAACAAGAGCCTCAGATTCTATTCCCAGCTATCTCGCAAAATAGAGCTCTTTATACTGGCTAAAACAGTTATCTTTTTTTTTAAGCTACAGTTTCTTCCTTTGTAAAAAAGAGGGATTCCACCTGACTAATTCTTGATATCTTTTCCTGCTCTAAGATATCTATTCTAAATTTAAGATAGGGAGCTGAAAAATAATTTCTAAAAATTATCAATAAACTTTATATGTTGAGATTTTACTATGATCCATTTACCATGGTAGAGACACATACATGCTCTAATTTGATTTAAAAAGAAGTAAATATAGAAGATCATCCAAAAAAAGCAGACTTTTCCTCCAGCTTTTTTAGTAAATTAGGAAGTGAGAGTTGTTCTGCTAACATTACACAATCTGACGATGTATCATTATAGAAGAGGGATAATTATATGGATAGATCCTAAAATAAATTACTGTTTAACAGGATTACATGTTTTGGGCATTACCAAATCCCACTGTAAAAACAAAATTCTGTTACTGCAATCAAACTAACATGAGAAAATAACTATGTTTTTTAGAAAGTGATTGGTGATAGCTATTAATTTATTTAGAAATTGTAGTTTTAAAGAAAAATCATGCAGGAAATAGTTTCCATATACTTTCCCAACCATTATTAACACTTTTCATAAGTGTGGTAGATTTGTTACAATTGATGAAAGAATATTATTATAATTGTACTTTTAACTATAGCCCATGGTTTATATTAGGGTTTACTGTTTGTGTTGTACAGTCCTGCTTTTTGTTTTTTGCTTTTTAAAAAAATTTTATTCTAGTAATATATATGCAACCTAAAATTTCCCCTTTTAAGCACAATCAAATATATATATATAGTTCAGTGCTGTTAATTATGTTCAAAATATTGTGCTACTATCACACCATCCATTATCAAAACTTTTCCATCCAACCAAACAGAAACTCTGTACACTTTAGGCATTTCTGACTTTTGGTATAAGTAGATTTTTATCTCCAGGTTCTGTGAGTGATAGTTTGCATTATTGAGCTATACTGATAAAAAACATCTTGACAAGTTTCAAATAAAATATGGCTGCTTTTATGGTTATATCTACTTTGTTTTCCAGCATACACTCATAACAACTAAAAAATAATATTTATTTTTCACTTAATAACCACATCATGACAAAGGCATAATTTATAAAGGTGGTAAAAATATATGGCGATGAATTTTTTATGAATTATATTTTTTATAGTGAGCTTACATATACAAACTATTTTGAAAGAAATCTTTCAAATACTGTACCCATAATACCTAAGATTATAGAATGTAGAACTGAGATGCCATTGAAACCATCTAATCAAGCATCCTCATTCTCTGCTTAAAACCTGTAAGATAGCTCATGATTATCTTCAAAATAAAATGCAAATCCCTTGGCATTGCATTAAGTTCCTCAATGACCTTATGTTTCCTCATTTTCTTTCAGTGCCCACCTTCATTATTTTAGCCAATGAATACCAAATACATATAGACATGGTGTTTTCCATCTCTCTGTTTTTGCTCTTGCTTTGCCCTTTGCTCAAAATCTGCTAACCACCTTTCTTCCTGGCTTATTTTATCTTTCAAGATTAAGTCCAGAAACTAATTTTCCCAGGGAGCCTTCCCTGAATACCAACTCATCATTTGGGATTAGCAGCCTAAAAAGGCCTCTATGCTATGTATACATTATCACTTACTTCATTTTGAGTAAAGTTTATCTCTTAATACATTCATAAACACATATGTACATGTTTAAACAATATGTATATGCATAAACATGTAATCCAATGTTACTGTATACACACGTGTATTTATACACCTGTCTTTCTAGATTGTGCTTAGGTTTTATTTTTCCTTTCTTTATCACACAGAAGCACATATTTATATATTTTTATGTGATTTATACCTATTTCCATGTCTCTCTTTTTCCCTTGTCTGCTTCACAACGGCAATGACTGTATTTTATTCTTCTTTGTATATGCTTAACAAGCAATAACCTGTAGCTCAATAAACATTTGTTGAACTGTTACAGATAAGGAGAGAAAGGATGGGAATATTTTAGATATTTGCCCTTGACCACACATGTGGCTAGGTAGTTTAGTCCCAAGATCTCAAGCCCTTGTCTTCCAGCTTACTGCTTTTATAGTAAATTATTATTATTTATTATTGTGATTTTTTTAACCTTAAATGATGCTAGAGAAATGCTGAACATTTGGGGTAATAAAAATGCCATCTTTCCCCCCTTCTGTATTTAATTCTTAACTATATCTTATTCTGATAAAATTCAAAGATATTCTTTTCAAATCAATACATATTTAGTATAGTAAGAAGTCATAGTAAGTAGTGAAAATACAGAGTTTAATAAGATGCACCAATATAATAATCAGAATAAGTGCTATCATTTATTGAGCATTTGCTATGTGCCAGCTACCTCTCTTAAGTATCTTGTTTGTATTCTTTTATGTATATAATAACACTCTGAAGGAGTTATATCAAGATTCCAATATTATATATAAGAAACTGAGTGTTGGAAAGGTAACATGCCATATTCAGAGTTACCATAGTAAGCAGCAGAACCAGGATTCACACTCAGGTCCCAAATTCCTATATACTCAGTGTATCATGTGGCCTATAATGAGAAGACAGTGAGAATTACTGCCCTTCAGATTTGGTTACTCTCATGAATCAGAGTGGGATACTTAATAATTGAACAGTATGATGTTACACTTAGAATAAAACTCTTCTCTAAGGGCAAATAATGAATAATCAAAAACTGAAATTAAATTTGAATATTCAACATTCCTAAAAATACTTTATAAATATGAAATTTGCTGAATTATGGTTATATATAACTTGAAAGAGGATTGCATCACCTGTAAAATGTTGGTCATAAATTTAAAAAAAATAGACACAGCTTTTCTTTATGCTCCCTTTTTTTCCAATTTGAGTCCTCCTTCAATTGATTCATAAATCAATTAATTACCATCAGGAAACCTGAGGGCAGCAGGAAATTGGGCCCAAATTAAAAAGAAAAAGGACGCAATTTGTTTTAAGCCTGAAAGTTTAATGTTCAATCAAAGTTTAATCAGAAGTGACCCATTGTTTGAAAAGTAGAACATCAATGTCTTTTTAATTTCACTGTCATTAAATGAGAACCAGGGAAAACAGAGATAACTGATTATTCTCAAATGAAGATTAAGGAAAGATGCTGCCAGAAGTCAAATTAAACATATTTTCTTTTTACTGTATTTTAATTTACAAAGAAATAGTCTGTTCTATATGGGGGTTGGATAACTCTTTGAATTTCTTGTAGTATAGTCTTAAGAGACATTTGTCAAGAGACAAATGTAGCTATACATGTTTCATCCACTGGGGCTAAAACAGTGGCTCTTTTCTTTAACATCTATTTATTCAAATAAATGGAATTTTTGCTTTAGTGAACTGAAGAATTGATTTTGTGTCTATTGATTTCCAAATGAATAAATGGAAAGAATGATTAAAATGAATGCATTTAGCTCAAGGAAAATATTGCCCCAAATTAAAGATATTCCAGAAATCATTCTCAGTCTTTAAAATTAAACCTACCTGTACTCCCTGGGATACATAAAGGAATAAAGATTTTCATTTACTCTTTAGTAAGTAGTAGCAGCAATAGAAATACATCATTCGCCTAGGGATATCTGACTCTATTAATGTGAAGTCATTCATATGTTGTTAAATGAAATACAAATGGACTGGGCTAGAAGAGGGAAAAGGGAGAGGGAGATTAGAGTGGGATTTAAACAATCAGTAATTTCCAGAATTGTGCTCCTGATTTATTCACAATTTTACCTACACTGGGCTTGGTATGTGCCAAAAAAAGGAAAGAAAAAAAAAGATGTAAAAAGTAGTAATAAGAATAATACAAAAAATGGTAAAATTCTAGTTAGGCTAATGTTCCAGGTTTAATTTCCCTGGTTGTTTTCATCCAGATTATAAAACATGAAGTCATAGCTATAAAGGTAATCTCTTCCCATTTCTAGCAAAAGAACTTTGAAGGACTCCAATATCTCTCCAAGGATTTGAATAATGTATTTGTTTCTTCTTAATCTGATGTTTAGACTCCTTTGCCCTTAACTTTAAGACCTTTAAATCCCTCATTTCTTTCACACTTGATTAAATACAGCCCTGAGAAAAGTACTGGCTGACTGTTCAACAGAAAGCTTTGCAGGAGGCTAAAAGGCTCTGACCTCAAAGAAA
>PVKH010045708.1:0-10473 GCA_004027955.1 Chaetophractus vellerosus
GACTATCTTCAGAAGTCAGCAGCGTCACTTCTGCTACATTTTATTGGTTGAGGGAGCTTCTAAGGCCAGCCCAGTTTCAAGGGAGGGGACACAGACACGCTTCTCCATGTGAAGAGTGCCAAAGAATTAGCAGGCATGTTGTAATGTTGTGGCACGAGATTACTGAAAATAATTATTTTTCAGTCTACACCTCCATAAGGTTAAGAGAGGCAATATTGAAAATGACCTATGAAAGTCCCAAATGATCATGAGTTATTTCCTGTCTCCTCCCCCACCAAACCACATAATTTAAGAATTTGGCCCACCTCGGTTTGAGAATAGGGGATAGCGTTAAGACAAGAAAGATGCAATTGCCAATTGCATTTTAAACAAATTTGCATTATGTTTATTCTATTAGATTATAGCATCAGCTAATGTAACAGAATATCCAAACCACAATGGCTTCCACTTATTTCCCAGTCTGTGTTGGCAGGGCAGCTCTCCTAAATGATGCCATTTAACAACTGAAGTTCCTTCCTGGTGGCTATTGCTTTGCCATCCCCTAATGTTGTCATCACCTGCATGGCTGACACCAGCCCACCTCACTTCCAGCTCATGAGAAAGGAAAAAGAGACAGTCTAGAAAAGCAGCTTGTCTCAACAGTTGGAATGATCTGTATGCAAGTTGCATCCATTGCCTCGTTCACATCCATTGGCCCATATTTAGTCCCGTGACCACACTGTGCTGGACAGCAGCCTGCGAAAAACGTCTCTGGATGGGAAGCCACATGCACAAGAAGGTAAGAACAGATTTGCGGGAACAACGGTCTGCTCCACATATGATCAAATTATCATTCTAACATCAAAATGTTTGCAGCCATTAACAAGCTAATCAAATCTTAATCTCCATCAATTTTAAGGTCATAATTAATGTGCCAATTGCAAATGAGTCTAAATTAAATATGTATTCTCCTAAGCTCTTATAAATTTCTCTAGCACTGCCCACTTCTCCTTCAGATCCTGCCAGCAATTCTTGTGCAAAAATGTCTGCACTTTGAGAATTGGCAACATGGCTTTTACCTGGTCTCCTGCATATGAATTCCTGCGAATTGCAAATTAATAATGGCCAATGAAGTACCAACAGAGTTTAGAAATGATAATCAAGTTGGAGAAAAACAGCTTAACAATAACCAAAAACCAAAATGAGTTGGGGACAAAATTTATTGATTCTAGGCAAGAAAGAATATTTGCTTTTATGTATTGATGTAAAATTAGATTGCAGGTATTTCTAGATTTAGAAAGAGATTCTTCGACAGCTGCTGCAAACTTAATGGACTTCAGTAAATGTGTGTATTTCTGAATGTACTCCTAGGATGGGATGATGTGCAGGATACTGTAAAAGCATGCTGTAATATTACAAAGACTGGACCAGAATTCATCATCTCTGGTTTTCTTTTTACCACGTTACCTTAGAAGTCAGTGAACTTTCCTGTGCTTGTTTCCTCATCTGTAAAATGGAAATAGTACTCCCTACACCTCTTGGGGAGAATAAAAAAATGGTGCCTGAAACCATTTTATACTCAATAAAAGTACAAATTCATACCACACCAAGTGGCAAGAATACATCCATCAAACCAGTGTCCACACTGGAGATGGGCAGTGAGAACCATCAGCAAAGCTTCCAGGAGATTCTATTAACATCAATGTAGAGGGAAAAAGATTATGTTCTCTCACTTTCAATCTCAGTCTTGATGTCTCAAGCTAAAGACAGACAAACCAACCGGCCAGGGCCATCTGGTCCTGGGCTTACTCCTAGCCAGCTGCAGCAGACAACACTAACTCGGTCTGGGATTCACTACATATTGATGACTGTCTTAAAGACAGCAGGCATTTGGAGGAAATAACACCGAATGGATTAGCTCTTCTGATCAAAATGAAATGTGAATACAAAATTTGGAGAAAAATACCATGTCAACAAAATTTTTAAGTAGAGAATTTTTAAATTATAAAGCATTGAAGATTTAAGCATTCCCTAAGCCTTAAATTAAGCTTACAGGTTCGGCTGATTCTGCCTGCATGTATGCATTCACTTCTCCAGTGTGTACAAGATACCAGGAAAAGAATATGTATGTGTAAAAAAATATATTAAAAGAAGCCAGAACAGGGAGAACTGATAGCTTTAACTGTGTGGGAATGGGCCAGGAAGTCTGATGAGAGAGAGAGAATGAGGAAGTGAGTGAACCTAGACAAAGTAAAATAAACACATATCAAAGGAGAGAATGACAAGGAAATAAAAGATAATACCAGACATTTCTGTACTAACCTATACCACTAAGTCTCCCCCAAATAATAAGTCCATTTGTCATTTTTTTTGTCCTGCTCATTTAACTATAAAGAGGTGATTTTAAAACTTTTTTCTTTGTGCAGTAAACTAAATATAGTTTTATAAAATCATGATGCAGATGAGGGTGAGAGAATGTGGCTTGTTTCACAAACCCAGAATCTCGGAACTAAGAAGACATCTTCTAAAACTCGGAAGTAGCTAATAAAATAAAAGGAAACAGCAGTTTATAAGTCAGTAAACATACAGTACTCATTGCCCCCCAAAGGGTAATAAAGACTCAAAATAAAAAGGGTACAAAAAATGTACATAAATGATATATACTCTAATAGTGCTGTGCTGGCATGACAATGTGGGAAACCACCAAGGTATCACCTGTAAGGACAGAAGGCGTGAAATGCCGTAGACACACACTATGGACTACAAGGCAGCAATGAGAAGCAATGGACTAGATACAGGAGTACAATGCTGAGTGAAAAATATTCAATGAGAAAAGAAACTGAGCAAGAGCTGTAGCACAATATCATGTACATTCAATTAAGTCTAAATTAAAAACATATTATTACACTCAAGCATTTCCCAGGATACAGATTTACAGACATGTCAAACACAATGGGTGCCTTTGTGGGGAGAATGTTAGAACAAGAGGCAGAAGCAAAATTAAAACCAGAGGATCCCTCTACCTTCGGGGAACAGTGAACTCATGTGCTGAGTGAATATAATTAATTCAATTTCTGCCTCCAAAGTTTTAGAAAAAAGACATATCCCTAGTAAACAAGGGCTGGTTAATACACAGTGAGGGCAGTCACGTATTCCTGGTATGCTTTTTTTTTTTTTTTTAAGGAACTGAGGCCGGGGATTGAACCCAGAACCTCATATGTGGGAAGCCGGTGCTCAACCACTGAGCCACATGGGTTCCCCTCTCCTGGTATCCTGGAACCCAGGATTCAGAAAGAAATCCTGTGCTCCCACGTTCACTTCCTAAGGGAAATGGGTAAGCACCCACTTTGTGTTAGGGGCTGAATAAGCATTGCGTATGGGTCCTTTGGCAGATTTATTTAACCCTCAAAACACCATTTTACAGATTTAAAAAGTGGAGTCACTTTTCCAAAGTCATAAAGGCAGCTTAATGGATTTGATCTTCATGGCTGGCTTCATTTTCAATCACGGCCTTCCTCCAAGCCATCTAAACCGAGAATGTCTTCAGAGATTTAACCCTGAAGTTTTTCTATCTAAAATGAGACCTAAACATCTTACAATTATTTTCTTCCAAACCAAGTAAAGGCAGTGAGTTTGAGCACACAATACTGTGAGCATTCACATGTTCACGTTTAGAAATAACACACCTTTACAGCAAAGCACTGATGGGTTTTCTGTAACTTTGTCTGGATTTAATGAAAGTGCCCAGAGCCACTCACCATCTCATGAGCTATGATACAAATGTGTGACATTCAACTTCACTCCTACATCAAAGCCTCAAAGTGCCCTTAGATCTGTGCCAGTGCTATGACGTGCAGTTATTCTTCTGAAAGTTAAACTCAGTTTGGAGTGGACAAGTCACTCTTTACATTTCCCGTATCACTCTGACAGCCATAAACCACTTAAAAGTAGAGACAATGAGACAACTGCCGAGCAGTAAGTAGTGCAGTAGATACGCCACTCACTTTGTAGAAATGGAGACTTAGAAAACTGCCCAAAAATGACATTCAAAAACCAATATGATTCTACTTTTATTATTAGGTCAGAACAGAGCACTGGGAGAAGTAGCAGCAAAATCCAGGATCCACTGGTCCTCAGGCAAGGTGCAAACTTGTGGAGAAGGATTAAGTAAATCTCCAGAGGACACTCAGAATCTTACTTGGACCCTAAAATGCATCTGCTTGGTGGCATTGTTCTTCATTCCTGTCTTCAGCATCCACTTTGACTTCATCCTTTGGACATACTGCATGTCCCGTTCTCGCATAAGAGCTGCTCCTGTGGTTAGAAGGGTGATGAGAAATAGGGCAAAAAGGTCTGTTATTTGCGATCAGAGAAAATGTAATCTTTAAAGAGAATCTAAAAGTCAATGTGGGGTAACTAGGTTCTTATATTTAAAGCAGGATTTGCTAACTCGGGGTCTCTAAGCAATAGACCTTGGGATCTATGAACACCAGGACTGCATGGCCGAACTTCAATATATAAATACATTTTTCTGGGATGAGCATCTTTAGTTTTCATCATCTTGAAGGGGACTATGAATCCCAGAAGGGGAAACCTTATTGATCTAAGGGGATAGAGAAAAGGCAGAAACTACAAATTAAGTCTTACAATAATTCCTGGCAAAAATACAATGAAATCACTCTCTGCTGGACTTAAGTAGCCTCAGAGTTCACAAGCAGCCATAGGGTAGGAAGCCACATGCACATAAACACAGTGGCATTTAAAAGTGGATTTTAACTGCCCCGAGCTTTCCAGGCCATCACCAGGCTGTTCTACTCCTTATCCTCTCCACAGTCTTCTCTAGTGGCCCGAAGCTCTCCCTGAAGAGCTAAGAGGATAATGAGCTTCATACGGCAGACACACCAGCAGAATGGATTTTAATCCTTTTGTATTGATGAGGTTTCAAAGTTTATCAATTTCAGTGGCTTGCTTTATTCTTCTAAGTTTTCTCTGGGGAAAAGAGGAACTGATAGCCAACCTTGCCTGTGCCAGGCAGCATATGATATTCAACCCTCACAACTCTATCATGGGCCCTGTTATCATCATCTCCACTTCATAAATGAGGAAATAGAGGCTTACACAGATGAATTAAATCACTCATAGTCATTGTACAAGTACCTACAAGTACATCAAATGAGTATGACTCCACAGCTCATACTATTAGCCACTAGGATACTATTTCATTCCTCTGTGTATCATCAACCTTCGATAAGTATTAAATTATTTTTGTAACTATTATCTTCTCAAAAAGTTAATGGTGTACTATATTTTTAGAATTAACTGTACCAGGAATATGACTTTTTAAGTCATAGAGAATTGGGCTTATTGTCAGAGATGTATCTAGTGGTAATGGAGGCCCCCAGAGCCAAGAAGTTTCCTCCTTGAGATGATCCATAAGGACAGTGTAAGTGGAAATTCAAGTTTCTGGGCTGTCCAAGGCTATGAACCCTGACGTACCTGTGCTGCTGGTCCACCCCAGGGCTCGGTACTGCTGCAGAACCCTGCCCACAGCCTTCTGGTTCTTAGCAACTGTCACAGCTCTTGACAAACCAAATCGCTGTTTGTAGTATCTCATCAATGAGCGGTGACCCACTCTGGCACCTGTTTTCCAAAAGAGTGATATTTAAACACAGCGTGGGATAGTTTTTCAAGGCAGAGCTATAAAGCAATGGCATTCCAAACCAGACTTTTAAGGTTATCTGGTTGGAAAATGGATGTGCTGAAGAAAGATGATGCAGAATATAAAAGGAGAAAAAAGAAAATAGTTTTAAAAAAAAAAAAAGAAAGAAAGAAAAAAGAGAACTGCAAGTCACTGTTAAGTGAAAAATTCAGCATCTCGTACTTTATTCTTCCCCAGAAATTCACAATGCAACCACTACAATACTGAGGAATATGACCCTAGGATGCAGGGGTTTTAGCCTTTTTTACAGAAAGATTAAGCACAGAGAATGGCCCTGACAGTTAGGTCTACAAGCCAAGTCAGGGTCTAGAACAGATGTCAATCCACCTTTTCCTTTGCTTAAATTCTATTTCAGTGGTTCGCACCTGGGGGTGATTTTATACCCCTACTACCACCCTACGAGTACATCTGGCAATGACTGGGATATTTCTGGTTATTACAACTGGAGATGCTACTGGCATCAAGTGGGTGGAAGCCAGGGATGCTGCTAAACATCCTACAATTCACAGGACAGCCCCTACAACAAAGAATTTATATGATCCAAAATGGTAATAGTGCTGAAATTAGAAACCTCGCTCTATTGCTTTCCAAACGATGGAAATCACCTGACAAACTAGAATTTAAAAATATAATTTAGCTGAATTCTTCCTATAGCTTTTGCTTATTTAGAAGACCTGGTAAAACTATGTGAGTTAATCCAGGTTTCAGAAATGAATTTCTAAGTTTAATTTCCAACTTATTCTGATGTCATTACAACATATGATTGTATATGTATCCGTCTGATAGGCCCATTATCAATTTTTAACATTGGGGGAAAGAAGAGACCTATACATGTAATGGAAGATAACTATGAGATGAAGGCACTGATTCTAACAAAAGCTTTGGACCTTCTGTAGCTGACCAAATGGAAACCTGAAGTAAAGGTACTTACTGGAGTAACAATTTGAGGTGCCCCATTTAAGGATGAGGCACATCTGCTGTATTAATTGAGGGATTAGCATTCTATAGCCAGTATACCAAATCCAGCCAGCTGCCTGTTTTGTAAGTAAAGCTGTACTGAAACACACTCACACACATCCGCGTAGGTATTAGCTCTAACTGCTTTTGAGCAGTTAGAGTAATTGCCATGGAGAATGCAAAACCCTAAACTACTCTCTGGCCTTTTACAGGGAAAAATGCGCTGACCTCTTGCTTGCTAGACAGATATGGAAAAGTAGTTACTTTCAGTCCATTTTTGAGTGATCATATTCAAAATATGACAAAAAGAACCTTTTAATACAAAGAAGACATGATATTTTGATACCAAGGATGATAAAAAAAAAACATAGGTCCCTGAAACCTGATTGTTTTGGCAGCATGAGTTAACAACAAAGCTCCCAGACCACAATAAATAAGTGCGATGTAGCAGATGGATAAAGCCTTAAACCAAAATGAAGGCTCTGGCAGGAATGCCCAGCATTGTTTCCTATTTTACTGATGTTCTATGTTTGCAATGAATTTTCTCAGTTTGCAATTATCATTACCCCTAATCACTAAATGATAATGCTGGTCATATTATATAAAAATATAATTTATTTACATCCTTAAGTAGCACTTGGAAATATGTTTTATTAAAAATGGCTCCTTAAAACACCCTTGAAAAAGGCTCCATTACTCAATGCCAAGGTTTCTGACAGCCAGAAAGAGAGAAGTGTAAACATGAAGTCTTTGGAGCATCTACTCTGCCCTGTGATGCAGGCACCGGACATGAAGCACCAAGTATAATGGGTTAAGAAAGAACAGCTCAACATCAACGTTCTCATCAAGGGAATTTATTTTTAGAACACAGTTTGACTGCCCAATAAATAACTGACTGGTGAGTTATGGCGAGCATACAACCTGTCCATCTACCTTTCAACCACAGCAATAAATGATTACAAGACTGTCTACCTGCATTTAGCAAACAGCTTTACAACTGATGACATTAGGTAAAGAAAATACCTTGAACTGCAATTTTCCTAAGAACGTGATTATGTATGTCTCGTGAATCTGCCAACAGTCTCATCTGGCTAGTTATCAGCTGGCTGTGTCTTTCATGCCAACTTACTCCATAGTAACCAAAAAGCAATGAAGTCACCAAGGCTCCAAGGCCACGACAATCTTCAAAATAAATGCCTGCAGTGCCCTCTACTGGATGCCCTTCGTAACTGGCTTTGGGATCATATACTGAAGTTCACTAAACTCCAATCTGACTTAACTAGATTTAAGATATCACAACTACTGCTTTTGAAACCAGTTTAAATCACTCTGTAGTCAAGTAAATATCACTACACCCTCCACATCAACACAGTATGCAAGTGCCACTAAAAACACATCAGAATCCTTTCCGAATCAGCTTCATGCTGACCCAGTTGTACAACTGTGCAGAATCAAAGAGGTTTCTGAACAGTAAAACTGTTCAAGATAAGCAGGTGATTGAATATGCTGCTGTAAATTCCAGAATATTGGTAGTTTCTGATTCACTAAGATTGTTTTATTGCTATTTAAATAAAATCTATTCTTGGCTCTCAGCATTCAGTCATCTGTGATGACCCCTGAAGGCAGTGACTGGTCTATACTTTGTAGATATTTTTTTATTAGTGGCTCTTAATCTTCTCCAGATCAGATACTTTTAAGAAACAAACTATGGCTTTTACTCGGCAAAAATACACATACCCACACTGTTGAAAAACAAAACAAAACAAAACAAAAAACTACACTGCTTAGTTAAGAGGCCCTGGGTTTTAAGATCATCTGACTTGGTTAGGGCTTTCCCTGAGTCTATCTAAACGTACAGTATTTCACAGCAACTTACTACTAATCTGGTGACA
This sequence comes from Chaetophractus vellerosus, assembly GCA_004027955.1. NCBI lineage: Eukaryota > Metazoa > Chordata > Mammalia > Cingulata > Chlamyphoridae > Chaetophractus > Chaetophractus vellerosus. The sequence continues at coordinate 8,548 of PVKH010045708.1, forward strand.
TCATTACTTCTAAATATACAAAGAACTGTCCTGAGGTTATTATCCAATACTTTTAACATGACTCGGTAACTGGACCTGGAACTGTGAGCAAGGCAACTCAGGCTGCAAAAACAGAAAATGGACCTTCAAGCTAATCTTATGCCACTTTCTTCTTTCACTTTATGATGCAGAGGTAAAGCAATCTTCTCCACTGCAAGCAAATATGATTCTAAGTCCCGAAGGCTACTACTTAGCCCAAAACGGCTCCTCCCTCTCCTTCTTTTCCTTTACTACAATAAGTCCAAGGGAAAAATCTTGCTTTCCTTTTTAGAAGTTGCCTCCAACCTCTCAGGCACTTATTTTACAAACATTTATTAGGCTCTTGTGTGTGTCAGACCCTGCACTGAGTTGAATGAATTGAAAGTAGTTTTTGTTCTCATATGTAATGGGAGAACAACAATTACAAAGAAGTAAGATGAATGGATGTTGTGAAAGATGTGCCAAGAGTCACAGAGGCAGAAACTCTTGCAGCAGATGGATAGGAAATGAGCCCAAGAAGGCTTCCCAGAGGGGCGAAGCCAGGTAAGTTGAATCTTAAAAGCTGGGAAGGGCCAGATAATGAACAGCTTTGGTTACTATGCTGGAGAAACAAAGTTATCCTGAAGGAATTAGCTACTGCTGAAGGAAATCCAAAGATAGCCTAGAAATAAACTGGTAAGGAAAATGGACTGTTTTAGAGAGAATATTCTGGTTGTCACGTGAAGACGAGACTGGAGCCAGTAAAAAAGAGGAAGCTGTAATGGAGGCATAGACAACTGGATAAAGAGAAAAAGAAAAATATATTTAAGGGGGCCGGCTGTAGCCCAGTGGATAGGCCACCGGTTCACCACCCAGGAGGCCCCGGGTTCGGTTCCCGGGGCCTCTCCGAGCGGGCAGACCGCCTTGAGAAGGGCAAGCCGCCGTGGGCAGGGCAAAAAGCCGCCACGGGCAGGGCAAAAAGCCTCCACGGGCAGGGCAAAGCCGCCATTGGCAGGGCAAGTCGCCTGTGAACAGAGCAGAGCTGCCCACGAGCAGAGCTGCCCACGAGCAGAGCAGAGCCGCCCGCAAGCAGGGCAAGCCGACTGCGCGGTGAGCTGACTCGGCGCATCACCGCAACAGGGGGAGACAAAGCAGACACAGAAGAACACAAAAATGAACACACCAAGAACAAGCAGAAAGGGGGGGATATGTAACAACAACAACAACAAAAAATATATATATATATTTAAGACATTGAGGAGTTGCACTTAGTAATCACCTGGGTATGGGAGAGGATCGTAAGAAGACAGCCACAATTGTGGTTTTGGCTAACCTTAGAAAATTCGATCATCCTGGGAAGATGTGTTTTCTAGAGGGCACAGGATTCACTTAAGTTTCCAAAGTTTAAAGTCCAGATGAAAATTGCTTCCAAATATATCATATTTCTTCTTTTTTTTTTCATATTTCTTAAATAGGATATTCACACTGTTAGGAACATTTTGTAAAATAATATGACAAAGGAGATGTAAAATGAAGCCGACATTTAGTGAGCTTACTACATGCCAGAAGCTGCTTTACAGGGATTATTTTATCCAACTTTCCAATAGCCCCTGGGTAAAGTCTCTTGTTATTTTATATTCCACTTAAGGAAGTGCAAGCTAACAGGACAAGGGGCTAAACAAATACTTAATCCAGCAGTGGTCCTGGAAAATAAGTTATTAAACACAGTTTTGAAGTTATGTTTGGTATTCTCACCACCGGAAGACTAAAATCAATAAAGAGGTTTTCTGTGATATATTAGACCTGTTTTCTACTGAGCTATACAGACCACAAGAGTGTACTGTGGGGCCGGCTCGATAGCCCAGTGGATAGGGCACCGGCATAGAACATGGGAGGCCCCGAGTTCGATTCCCGGGGACCTCTCCTAGC